>SGPL01000286.1:385-14128 GCA_004802705.1 Bondarzewia mesenterica | reverse complement strand
ANNNNCANNTTNGNTGCTNANNGTACATNCTTCNANNNTGTACNGANNCNTNCTNNAANANNNNACTNANNNNTNCTNNNNGNCGNNGANTNNATNNNACTCTCTGGCGGGGAGTCGAACCCCGCTTTCGCGCGTGACAGGCGCGTGTACTAACCGATATACTACCAGAGATGTCAGATAACCGGATATATTAATTTAAGTACTCGATAGGCTGCTCGATATGCCTCAGTGAGTTCCGCCAGTGAATTTTGCCTGGTCTTGCCTCATTCCCTCTCTTACAATTTCCACCACGGGGCCTCAGGCCTCCGCCTTTGAAGATGCTATAAAAGTTCAACTTAACACTTGACAATAGTCTACGACGAGCATTCAAGTCCAGACGACAAGATCAGGAGTTAGGAAATACCTTCAGGAATTCGAAGTCATTCAGGACTTTGCCAGTGCTTCCCAAGGTGTCCACACTCACTCGCAATCAGATTGCACTTTACCAGACTTGACCCTTTATTTATGCCATGTGCACGACACTCCAGTGCATGCAGGTGATCTGTTCTGCACGCCCTTCACTGCCATCTCACGCCCTTCGAAATCTTTCACAGCAAGTGATCACAGCGGCCACGAAAGTCGGACTCTCTTCACCCTGGGCGTCATGCACATGTTTCATGAACATGCGCTGGTACGTTGCCATCTTCAAATTGATAGGCCTAGTGGCCGAAAGTCGCTTCATACGACAAGACTGAGCGCTCGCGAACGCTAGGAGGATCCGATGTAGAACGATGGATTTTGCATTGATACCGATATGCGATGCGAAGTATATTGGTAAGTACAACAATAAAACATGGGAGGAAAGGTGATTGAAGACGGTGCGTCTACTTTTATTTGAATTTGCAAGTCCATATCTGTGTGCCATCGAGCTCACCCTACCAGATCGATGCGCCATCACTCGTCGATTACCTCTCCATTAATCCCTCCAAGTCTATCCAAATCTGCTCCAGCATCTCCCTCCCTTTCTCCTCTTGAACCCTCTGTGCCAAGGCGGCCCGCGCTGCCCGACAGACCTTGGTTGCCAAGTGCCTCGGCGTATCGCGACTGTAAGATCGATGGCAGTATTCGCAGACGATCTTCTCCCCGTCCTCTACTTGTCTCTCGTGTCGCTTCAAGTCGCTCACGGTAGTGAAGCCTTCACCGCACTTCAGACAAAACAAGGTCTTCTCCCGTTTCTGCTTCTTCTTTGGCTGTTCTGCGGCATCTGGCTGTTCGTTCTCCTTCCGCGCTCTCCTTCTCGTGTTCGGTTTCTTCGAATTTGCCTTGTCATCGTCGCAGTGGCGTACGTCTGGTGGGCGTGTCTCTGCCAGGATGCTTGATCCTTCCCCGGCCGATGATACAGTTCCAAGGTTTGACCAGCTCTGGAGGTTATATTCCCCAGGTACTTCGATCTTGTATGTGTTATTGCTTCGCGGAAGGGTCTCTCTGCGCTGCTCGCTGATCATTGGATCATGGCCAGCGGCTGCTTGCAATGGACCCTCCGGACTTGTCGTTCCTTGAGTCTCCATCGTCTTCGACCCAACATTATTATGGACTTCATCCCAATTAGCAGGTCCGGGAACAGACATCATCGCCATCTGCTGTTCCCACATCTCTATCATGGGTCCGATGCCATCCGATGCGGGAGTCCAGAGGTTGGTATTACTGGCCTCGTTATCGAAAGCGACGGATGCATTTCTTTTCCCGTTCGCGAGCGACTGGAAGACCTTCCTACCATTGACTGCTTTTCCTGATAGGCCGCTACTGAAGCCAAACCCGGTAGTTCTACTCCCGGTTCCGAGTGAAGAGTGGGCAGCGTCGGTAGATGGAGGTGCAGCGGGTAGCGGGGGTACGAATGGGTCGACGAGCGGGGCTGGCGCATACATGGTACCGGGATTAGGTGCGCCGTTAGGAGTGGTCCCATTGAAGTAAAGGTTCTGGTTCGGGTTCGATGTAGCCGCGTTCCAAAGTTGATGTGCACCGGCGTCCGCGGGTATGAATGGGAACGATGCATTTTCACCGATGATGTCTGCATGGGCTGGGTAGGTGGTTCCATCTCGAGTCCAGGAATTCCCGTTTACACTCCAGTCTGCGGTGTGCACCGTGGGCGCCGAGACGTAGCCGCAATGGTTGACGTAGCTCCCTTCATATGAACCAGCGCTCGTAGGCGAGACAGGGTACTGGGTCGGAGCAGAGAAGTCACAGGTACCCGAGAGATTCTGGATGTCGATGCGGGTGAGTGACGCTGTGGTTTGTGAGGGTCATCGATGTCAGCTCACCCCGTTTGGTTCTTGAGAGCCCGAGAACATGATGTCGGCATCAGTTGGATGGAGGTCAGAGGGCTGCGGCTCGTCAAAGTATCCCAGTGAGGTGGAACGGCCGTTGTCCTGGGCGAGATACAATGAGTTGCTGGTATCTGTGTATATGAAGGCAAGATACTTACTTGGTCCGGGGTCGACCAGTCTGTAGGATCGAGAATACTATTGTCCGACGAGTTGAAACCAGTGGCATTGGATGAAGCGTTACCGAAGGACGTGCCAAAGTCATCGACGACTTTGCCTTGAACCGTGGCATAGGGCTGAATGTGGAGCGCGGTCAGTCAATATTGCCATGATAGTAGAATGGGACACTAACGTTTTTGTTGGCATAGTCGAGATGTGTGGCATCTGAAACGTAGAGTTTCTGTGAGGAGTTGAGATTGGATGGACCATCGGAGGGTATTGCATAATCATAGGTGGGTATATTGTCTCCTTGATGATCGTCTGCCATTGCAAGGTGTGCAGCTCAGACGTCGGTGTATGATTATAGGAGTTTATGTCCTCCATGGTGCTGCAGGGCAATAAGGCATTGTACGGAGCGTAGAAGTTGATGAGGGAGTAGTCCATTGCAGTAGGGGAGTGCGAGGTTGGAAATGTACAGATGAGGGAGGAGGCTATGGATTCAGCGCGTTTTATAAGCGGAGGTGTGGAGAGTTGTGGACACCGAAGGCCCAACTGTGTCTTTCGCATAATGCCGAGCCCCCAGGTATTGATATTGTCACTCAGAGCCCCCGCGCTCTTGTCATCCATCAGCGCTCAGCTTTGGCACCTATGTGTCCTTGTGTTATTGACCCGGGCACAATTGTTTCGTGCCGAGGTGCTTCGTATTCCTATCCCCAGATACATTGTACGCTTGAGTTGTGGCAGTGCTGGATCATTGATGCAGGACGACACGGGGGAAGTATCTGGTCGTCGCTTTTCGGGGCAATAAACGTGTTGCGCACGAGTCCGGGGCCTTAAGATACATCGTGTAGTGCAAAGCCACGTCTTATTCGCAGTCGTGATCATACTTATGGGGAAGATGCGAGATTTTGAGATCTACTTGCATCAAATTCGTGTTCCTGTCGTTGAGCTACAGCAGCACGCGTTCCATGCCTTGCTGGGTCTGAGCTTGGTGGCTACTGCACAGCCTGGGTTCAGAGTGATAAGACTCCTTATCCATACCGATACATAGATTTTTGACTTATATATATGTTATATGTGATCTGTAGATATACAGACGTTTAGAATATCTCAATCACTTCACAATTTGCGAGGACAACTTGAGGACAAGTGAAACGGACGTACTTATAGCAGAAACTCGGATTGACGCGACGCGGCGTCATCACGTGCTGGGAATCTTTACGATTACTCTGACCAGCTTTGACCTGACCGTGACATCGTTCTCGCTTTCCACAACAATGTTCATGCATGTGGAAATCCGTGTCATTCCATTAACTACTACGCTCTAGGCTGGATCTCGAGGTCAGGACGCGATAAGCGACATTGGGCGTCCAAGTCGTGGACTATCGGAATGAGGGACAGCGATGCTTGTGCACTCATGTAAGGTGAGAGCTTTTCTGTCTGCTTCCATACTAATCGAATGCCTTGAATAAGTACCTTTCGAACGAGAAGGAGACACACATGATATTGGGCAATCTGTTAAGTTTAAAGAATGGCATACGAAGGAATTCCAGGAAACGTGAGCGAAAGAAAGGATAGAAAGTTATGTGCTTTTCTCACCCGAAGGTAATCTCGACCCATCCCGCCCACGCTTCAAATTCATGGGAGGATATTCCTGAGGTAAGAAGGCGCGGGGAATGTTGTGTCTCCTACTGCGGTACCTCCTGCTTTCACTTGTCGCCGCGGCCTTGTTCTCAGCTTGGCTTTGCGATAGATACAGTCCTTGGGACTGTCCTGTCAAGCACACACCTTTGTGCACTTGGGGCATGTGAACGTCTGGTCTGATGCGCCTTCACAGTTGTGTCATGCCGTTCCAAGCCAAATTGAACCCGCACGCCTTGCGGCATTTACCTGGAGTCTGCCTTTTGTCCTTGATTATTTTCCTGCTCTGTCCAGGGATGTTGCTGTGGGTGGCAGATCAGCAGCCCCTTGATGCAGCGATTGCACAGTCTCGGGGAATGGTGCGTTCGCGAGGAGGTATTCCTCGTAATCGCACGTCTGTGATGTAAAATCGTTGTAGATGTGGGCCTGGGATGCCGTCTGTCTGAAGACTGCAGATTCGAGGCTCAAATTGGCGGCAGCCACGCAGTGCCAGTTCTATCCGTGTCTTCGGCGTCGTAGCCCGATCCCCCAGCGGCAGTAGCTTAAACCCGAGTATTGGTCGAGATTGTATCGAGAGATGGGTGTTGGTTACAGGAACTGCCGGCTAATTCAAGGTATTGATAGTCGGAGGTTGTCGTCGGAGGCAGATCGAGAGGCGAGTTGAAGGACCTTATTTTGGATGAGTATAACAAGCGAAGATTTCAACAGAGAGAACTCAGTTGATGACTTGTCTATGTTCGAGCGTCGGATTTTTATGTGCCTTCTATTCTTTATTCGGACTGTGTTGAGAGTGTCCGGGCTATGCCGCAGCGCGCGCCATTCTTCCTCAATTTGGAGTTTGTCCGGCTTTGCGAAGTTGTCGGGCTGGCCCTATACACAATTCAGATGATGTTGGAAAACCCGTCAGCAGGGCTATGATTGTTCAAACAGACCCTCTATGCATGGGCCCGGGGCAAGCACTTTTTTTGGAGTTCGTTTGTTGATGTGGATACCTTCGCAGTGGTTGCTTTGTCTATGATCTTTTGTTTTCTGTTAATGGCCTACTCATCACAATTCACATCCCACAGAATCCCATGTCTTTATTTCTACGCACGGACCAGATCAGATGCTGCGAGATTCTAAACCCGTCCAGTTCAAGTCCTTCGCTGAGCCAACTTTTGACATCCTCCAAGCGCGCCACTCGCTGAACATGCATTATCTGGCAAGCGACAAACAAACTTTCATCGAAATCGTGTTGTCTTCATCTGGACCGGTAAAGCAAAGGAAGCTTTGTGTCGCTGCTTAGGCTTTTCAATCATGCTCTCACTGTTTCCCTTAATCAGCCCGAGACATTGAAAGGTTATATGCGAGTTGAGCGAAGGTCGGTCATCGATTGTTCTCAGACGGAAGCCACCCCTTACAACGTCCTTTAGATGCAAAGCCTCAAAAATTCTTAAGATCGAAACGGAGGTCGATGACTACATCGGCTTCCTCAAGAAATGCGACAACATCTTTCATCTACTTGTAAACGACGTGCGAGATTTGACTCCGTTCCTCATCCTGTACAGCAATTATTGTTTCATCACATATACTAATATCAAGTTTGCAGACCATGCCATTGCATTTAACACTTCACGAACTCATGCCGTGATGACAAATATACACGAGAACAGGCGGGATTGTATCGGGGCATCATGGCACGGGTTTTCCAGAGATCCACGTTTGTGAATGCGTAATCCCGAACTGTTCAGAGACGTCTGTCGCTGGCAAAATGTGCTTGGAAAAGGACTTCTGGCATATGGCATATGATCTGATTGAGATTTGTGATGGCCGTGTGGTATGCTTGCTTTGCCTGCGTTCCGGATAATTGATTCACAAATGGCCACAGGATTGAGAAGTATTGGATCCACGTTTCGCGAGATCCATCTGGATTTCTCACTGGCGAGAATCATTTTGCATCAAGAAGCAGAGAGACTTGTGTGCTATTCTTGTCGTTTTAATCAAAGGTAGGTCCGGAGGGTGGAAGAGCGCGGTCACCGGTCCATCGCAGCACGCCCGCGGCATGCCATGCAAATTTACGCTCTTCCACGAGCAACTAGCTCGATGAGTTGACGTCAGTAAGTCTTATGAACACCGCCAGACAATGCAGAAGCAGTCAGTGCGTCGTTCGAGAAGCGAAGGTTTATGATATAGACTCATCGCCTTTGGCAGTGCGCCGGATCTCAAGCGAATGGGAACGCGAACCGATTGCCGTGTATACGTAGGATGGAGAGATCCGAGTGCTGGACAGGCCAGGAGGAAAACGCGTGCAGGGTGGACGAGGATAAAGCACGTGACGCGATCCAATTGGGGGCTCAAGTTGAGTAGAAGGTTCGTCTTCTGCGCGACGGCTGCCATGGAGCTCGTCCACTATATAATGTCATTGGCCACGTACGCCTCGTTTTGCCCAACAACCCACCATAAGCCTTCTTTCAACCCAACCATAACTGTATTTCAGACGCAATGTCTTTCCTCCCTCCTGTCCGTATTGTCTTGTACTGCCTCCTGGTGAGTGATTTAACCTTAACCTCTCTTTATTTCTGCATTTGCTAAGTTACAATCGGCCCGTGACTCCGGTAAATCCAGTGGATATTCTCAGTTGTGCTGTTAGGTCTCTCTGCAGCCAGAATACACTACACCACCCACCTTGCTCCCCGCGACCCGTTGAATCATGGGAGGTCATTCTATGGTCAGTGTGAGTTGCTCCCGGGAAAGGCTTTTGATATCGATGCGTCCTCCTAGATCCCATCGCAGCCGAGCTATTGGCAACAACGATCTTGACGATGTTTTGGACACCGTATATGTGCGTCAATGTCTTTGACGTTTTCCCACAATATGCGACTGACCTTTCGCGCTGCAGTATCCATGCTATTGCCAAGAGGAGGGACTATGGCTTAGTCTATACGTTCACCGGGGAGCTCCTCGGTAACGCTGTACTCTTCCTTCTCTGGATCGTTGGCGCTGGCATTTCGTCAGTATGTACTTCGCGAAACCAGCCCATATGCTAAGATCTCACCATCATCTTCACCTAGTCATTGTGGGGGAAACTCGGATGGTGCCAACAATACCAACCTTGCCGCATTCTTTCTACTCTCGTAGCCTTCTCCTGGCTAGGATGGGTCGTCCTCTTGGCTCTTGTCGCCCTGAGCCTGATCCATTGCTTTATTAACAGCGCTTTCAATGAGCCGCTCCATGGCAGGATACATCCCCGCGAGAGTACCATCTATCCAAGCACCGAAATGCGTCAAAGCCACGCTTGATCCTCGCGCTGGACGCGACTCGATATCATCAATTTGTAACTGAAGCTCTTCTACTGTACAGTGACCATCCCGTTTTTTCTTGTGTGTAGAGGTTTTGGATCCGGTGTTGTCTGGATGATTGCCTGGTGACGGTTGTATCTATGGATTGTATGAACTTCTCTGTCTTTACTTGCTCTGCCTTGTATATCAACAAAAGACGATGACTTGTTTGGGTCATGAGCGGCCACCTTTCCTACCTAGAATCCTTTTTGTAAGCTCGGCGAAGCTTCCCTACGTCAAAAGCACCAACCGCCTCATTAGCATCAATGTCGTTCTTCGACCTTACGGTAGGAGGATCAGGTACAGAGTCGCCCACACACTTCGATCCATACCATCCCATGGCGCCAGAACCGCATCCATCTCTCGTAACCAATGTATGGGCCGGAGCGCAGACGCTGGACAGAGCTGTGCGCACGATCCATAATGCTGACGGATACTGTAGGAAAGTGTACCGAGTTCGAATCGACATAGGTGGGCCTGGGTACACAATATGAACTCGTCGTCTGTAATGGCTGGCGCAATATCGCGAAAAGGTTTCATCCCGGGATGGAGTCATGCTCAGCAGCAGACAGAGATACAAGAGAGAGCTCACCATTAAAGTTAAACATCAGAGGAGCGCGCCTAACAGGGAGTCTCCGCTGGAGCACACTCCCCCGACTTCGTCAAGAAAAATCGGCGGGAGGCCTTATTACCCCGCCGCTTCAGGCTATCGAGGAAGACAAGACGAGGCCCCATCCGCCATCTGCAAAGAAGAAGAGGCGGAAAGAGGCGGAAATGACGTCCACTAGACCCGAATGCGAAACAGAAAGTTTTAAATAGCGGGAACGACCTGGACACCGGGATAGCGACGAGCAATCCAATCCGAACGTAGACAACCACGGATCCGATCCGCTCAAGCGTGTACTACCGCCCACCGCCCATCAATGAAGGCTGTCGGAATGAAATTAATAGAAATTTTCGAATAAGGTGTGTGCCAGTCAAATTTCGACATCGATTCGGAGCCAGTGGTCAATGAGCGGCATGTCAGTGTAATAATAGGGGATACGCTGCATTATATATGCCGTGTCATAGGAATACGTGATGTCCAAGACGTGCGGAGAGGGTNTGGGTGTGGGTTTAAAAAAAAGGTCAGGGTTCGCTCGCGATGGTGCTGTAAGTGGAGAAGAGCACTGCTAGCTCTGCTCATCAACCCACAAGAGAGAACAAGTCAAGAAGAGAAAACATGGATCAGGTCAGATAATAGGTCCATTCCATCAGGGGGAATTCGGGAATGAAGATCATCTGTTTGTCATGACTTGGATTAAATCATGAGCGGAGACACGTACAAGGCTTCCCACTACCCACCAACAACAAACTACCCAGACGTACCCACCTCCTTACACTCACCCGCAATGTTTATCGGAGCATCTCATATATCGTACTCATACAACATTGGATTCGGCGTAGCACCCGGCGTCGGATTGCCCGCCTTCAAATTTTTCTCCGAATCCTGTAGGTTATGGAATGCATGAAGAAATAGTAAGACCACTCGGTTCATATTCAGTGTACCAATGTCGTTGTGACGAGTACAGAATTTCCCGTGCGCAAAAAGAGGTGTATGGTGCCTTGCAGCTGCTGGCGGACCACCCAGTCTCAGTCAGCACAATCTAGGAAGAGCTGACTGCATCACAGAACATCACTACACATCGACAGAATCACCAACACCAGTCCCTATTTCCCATCTCGCGAAGCGAAGATCAGAGTATGACGTCACCCTACACTTACACCCTTACACGACCCTGGTGCAGGACCCACGACACGTATGGGACACAGCGCCTCCGCCAGAGGCGACTGCGCCCTCGATCCATTGCCACAATCGGCAGTGGAGAGAAGCAAATCAGATCCAATCTGACATGGGTGGGTACGGGTACGACACCGGCTCTGCTGCTGTGACTGCTAGGAGCTAATGGATCCTATCCTGAGACGGATAGCATGGCCATGCTCAACAGTTGGCAGAGGTTCAAGACATCCCAACTAACAACAATACATTAGAGGCGCGCGCCTAGAGGGAGTCCTCGCAGGACCATACTCCCGCGACTCTGTAAACGAGTCGGTGGGAGGTCTCATAATCCAGTCACCTGAGGCATGCAAAAAGGAACGAGATCGCCTGAGCCGAGGAGGAGGTCATGCCGCTAGTCGTCGAAGAGGAAGCAGAAAGATCGGTGCCATGAGCGACCTCAGGCGGCACTGGAGTACGGCGAAAGTGCACGCGCAGGACCTAGCCAACCCATGTGGGAATTCAGGCTGCTCAGTACAACTCACTCGCCCAGACAGTGACAAGCCGCACGTCAAGCGTGACGAGCAATACAAACTGCGTCAGAAGCGTGCCAGGAATCGGAATGATTTGGGTTTAATGAGCGCTGCGCGGAATGTATTGAAAGCAGTGGATGAAGAAGTATAATGACAGAAGTGTATGACCAGGAGAGGACACACCATTCATTTCTGTCTTCGTCGCACTATTCCTTCCTTTCCTGCATCTCAATGATTCCTGCTGTCTGATTATGCATCCTTCGCCGTTGCATCATTAGAATTAATCAAAGGATTGAGAGCATAATTTTTTGACCCCGTACATCATTTCTCTAGTACCGACCTCAAGTTTTCGAAAAGGTTTGCCCTTCGCTGTGCCAGTGCCAGTGCAAGTTGCAATCAGACACTCCCACTGCGGCATGATCATCAAGTTTGAAGCTAAATATGAAAAATATTGCTGCTCACCTTTTAAGGAGGGTATTTCAGTGCGAGTCGTGGTCAAATATCACACATAGGGTGATAAGTAGAGGACTTGGGACAAGGAGACTTGAACGGCGCGGTGACATACGACGATCACTACTAACACTGATTTGATCACCTCTTCTCTCTTGTCCCTCCTTTCATCTGCTCTTAATTCACCTGTACTTGAACGATCTGAGAATATCCCCACCTCGCCCCCACTAGACTCAACCAATACCGATCTCTCTTTCTCCTCAGATGATTCCTATATTCTACCTCACCTTATGCCTGAGCTTCTTTATTTATTTATGAAATTTTTTACTATTATCCCATTCAGCTTTAATAATATATCTTGTCTTTCTGCTTTATTAGATATTTTTACTAGCTTAAATGGAATTTTATTAAGTTCAGCGGCTTTCGCCGACTCTTCAAATATAGTTTACACTGTATTTAATCCAGTTATAGCCGATTCTACATTTATTAATTTTACACAAGTAGAAGCTATTGGACAAGGATTGTATACTGACTGATCTATCTGATTAATATTATGTAGTGTAATATTATTATTGGCTATGGTAGCACCTATTTTTATTTCTCCCGCCCAAGGCGACAGGAAAAAAAAAAACTAAGCAACGGCTTATAAAATTGAGATCAATTTTATTAGCCAGCGGAGCGACTAACATATTGTCTAGCTACCCAGACACAAATCTAATTCCATTAAAACTTCCGCTCCGTGACAGGACAAATAAAACAATTTCTCAAAGAATTATTTATGGTATAAAAAAGTGGTTGGCAAATGCCTATTTTACCCGATCATATTATAAAGATTGATACAAATATCTATGTTAGAATATTTAAAGTAATAGGTGGATTGTGTACATTTTATATAGTAAGTGGTATAGGTATTAAATACCATACAGTAATATTTTACTGTGCTATAGTATGATCTCTTTCATTTCTAGTATATAAACATATTATTATTTTTTATATAATTAAACATTGATTTACTTCTTTAATAAATGGTTCATTTATTGTAAGAAACTAACCATTGGATCCTTTAGGAACTATTCTAAAAGGTACAATAAGAACTATAAAAACGGCAGGAAGTATTACTGTTGGTACAGGATTTACTTTTGCTCTATGTCACGAATTGGATGATATCTTAGCAAAAGAAGGTAAAGATCCATATTTTGTCCCAGGAATAAAAAAAACAATTAGAAAAATGTTGGGGTAAATGATCAAATTAAAAAAAATAGCTGATAAAATGGGAATTAAGGATACAGTACAAAATAATCCTACTTCATTTTTTGATAGTATGAGCGAAGATGAACAAATAAAATTTCAACCGCCGAAGGCGAGAGACTGGATTTAAACCTGAAGATGGAAAAAAAAAACGCCTTTGGCGAGTAGATTATATAAATAATAACAAAGGTATTGGTAAAGAAATTAATGAAATTATTAATAAAAATGACCCATTCGGTACTAAGAAATAAAATATATTTTTAAATTATATAAATTATCCCCCTAATACAATGGAGTTAATTAAAGGCTAGATAAATATAAAAATTAATCTAGTAAAATAAACTAAAACTATATAAATAATAAATACCCCCATCCTCCCCTCTCGCCTGTTTGTTGCGGTAGCGCATCCGCCTTTTTTTTTTATCAAAAGTGCGCTCCTTATTTTTTTTGCTATAGCAAAAAAAAATTAGAGCCACAAAATTAGTTGCTTCGCTAGGGGGAGGGGAGAGCCAGAGTAATTTCCGCTACTCGCCATAGGCGGGAAAGCATTTTAGAAATTAATATTATAATAATAATTTAGTGTGTCTCTCTGGCGTAGCCACTACTAATGAATTTTATCTATCGCCTCTTTTATTTTTTTCTTAATTTTGTCTTAATTTTTTGGCTACGCAAGCGTACGCGACTAATTTTGTTTTATCAAAAAAAAAGCTTCGCCGCTTCTAGCGCCAAAGGCGTTTTTTTTTTTGCTATCGCCGTAGGCAGCAAAACAAAATAAACAAAAAGGCGGGAGCTGCGCGGTTTAACAAAAAAAAAAANATAAGCAGCGCATCTGCCTTTTGTTAAACAAAAAAAAAAACGCGGCCTAATTTTTTTGTCGCTCTGGCTTCGCAAGAAGGAGAGCAAGGAGAGCTAGGAAAGCGCATAAAGCAACAAAAAATAAAGTAGTGGCTACGCAAGATAAAGCAGCGCATCCGCCCTTGTTGCGCTGGCGCAGCCAGCTAAACCAAAGGCAGAGCCACAAAATTAGCCACGCTCTCCGAAGGAGCCTTTTTTATTTTTTTTTGATAAAAAAAATTAGGCCGCGATAAAAGGGCGGAGCCAGCCAAAGGCGATAATAAGGAGGGAAGGCAGGGTTGCTTCGCTAGACGGGGAAGTAGGTATTCTCCATTATTGTTATATTGTTATAGTGTAATCTATAGGTTAAATTAAAGGGTTTTTAGATATTTACACAGATATTAATATTATGTTAATAAAAACAAAAAAGGGGGTATTATAATTTATAATTAATAGTTTATAGTATATAGTTTAATTGAATATATACATTTTAAGAGCAAAATAAAAATTTGACACACATTCCTATAATAATTGAATTTATAGATAATAAGAATAATAATTCAAATATAATAAAGAAAAGATTAGAATCCTTATAAAATTTCAAGATCTGTGTTAATTTAGGGTATCTATTTAAATATTTGAATAATATTGTATTAGATATATACTTATAAAGTGTAATGTAATATCTGTGAAACTTCAAATAGATATTAAACTTATAATTAACAAACCTCAGAGTAATTTATGAAACCCAGAAGGGGTTTCAGGAACAGGGAAATTAGGAAAGGAAGAAAACACAGATTCTCAGTCTATATTTGAGAACGGTAAGAGACAGAAGCGATATGACATTAAATTCTTAGAGCTATATTTACTACCATTATTACTACTAGGCTGAGGTTGAGGTGTATTACCATTAGGCTGAGATGGATTACCAGTAGGTGAATCATTACCACCAGTTTGAGGATCATTACTAATTAGTTCACTTAAATCTTTTCCGAGGTCTTTTAAACCAGAATAAGTGGAACCTACACCGAGTACACCTGCACCACTCCCTTTAAGAACTTTTTTTGGCTGTTTCTTTTAAAGGCTGAGCTAAAAAAATAATAAAACCTATCGTACTTATTAATACTAATAATAAGGATATTAGATCTAAGAATTCTAAAATAAATAAATCATAACCTGAGCAAGCTAAACCTGCACCAATATATTTTGCGGCTGCTAACATAGTGAATAAAAGATAAATTTTTAAAATAGCGTCTAACATATATAATAATTTAAATTATATACTCTTTTATATTAAAATTTTATAAATGAACAGAATCGAACTGTTTCCTACTGTCTGGATTAACAATAATTAGTCTATATTAACTACATTCATTAGTGACACAATTGTTCCGCTACTCGCCATAGGCGGTGGCTGCTAATTTTTTGTTTGCTTCTAGCTCCTTCTAATTTTTTTTCGGTTAAAAAAAAAAANNAAAGNCAGGNGCNAGNCANNGNCNNNGNNT
>SGPL01000285.1:19044-42949 GCA_004802705.1 Bondarzewia mesenterica | reverse complement strand
TGACTGTTGTCTGCGCCTGCTGCACTATCACTAGGATCTTACGGTCGGGCAGTTCGTATATGTGATTCGAAAGCGCATCAAGCTCGCGCCGGAGAAGGCCATCTTTATCTTTGTCGATGAGATCCTTCCACCAACAGCGGCGCTGATGAGTGCGATCTATGAGGAGCATAAGTTCGTATACTGTCCTCTCTACGCCGTACTCTCAATGACTGACACGTATTCTCCAGGGATGAAGACAATTTCTTGTACGTTAGCTACTCTGGGGAGAATACGTTTGGGCAGAAGGGATGGATTGAGCTGCCATCAGACGCATGATGGATGTTCCGTCGAGTTGATGCCTGTCGGTGAATGGACTCCACCGAACGTAGATAATAATCGAGTGGTTACCTTGGGTCTTGGGGGTAGCCAGGGATGACCGCGCTACTCAATCTATCTCTACTCCATTGATGTCCTCTTCAAGTTCTCCCGATAGCGTTCATACCCACCCCTCATTCCTCCCTTGCTCGTGTCGGCCTCCTTTGTACTTTATATTTGTTCTTTTTTCCTCCTTTTTTACTCGCAACGTGAAATGGAATCTGTTTTGTGTAGTTGGGCAAAGTCGATGTCGAGTGTGCTTCATTGATTGAGTAACTTTGAGTTGTTGTGTCGCCCGGCCTCCGCTGGTTTGCCTCGAGGCCACGGCGTGGAACCGATAAGATCTGGTGCGTCGGTAAAGGACCCTGGCATATTGGTTACCAACTCCTATCCTAATGCGGACGGAATCGGCCCTCCAAATCGGCCCAACCCCTATCATAGCGCGGACGGAAACCCCCAAATTTCGGAAAATGTCCTATCAGTAGTGTGGACGGAAATGGCCCGTCGGTAGCGAAGTCCGATCCGCATGCGGACGGATTGGGTCCCCATTGGACCCCAACGGCCAGTCGTCAGTATTGAAAATTCAGCAGGACCGAAAAATGAAAAATGATATCACGTCCTTGTTTATCCTCATGCATCCCATCATCGTCTTATTAGCTCGGTTCAGATCTGAGGCCCTTGGTCTCCAATGCTTACAGCAAAGTCCCTGATCATCAACTCTTGAGGCCTGGGAGCAAGTGGCATGCAGGAACTAGGAATCATACTAGCCTCCCGGAGATCAGTAAATAGCTACAATCCACTTCTAGACCTTCCTGCATCCTCGGGATGCTTTTTTGATAAATATGTGGATGGTATGTCAAAAAATTGAACTTATATCCGGTTGTGCGGACGGATTTGGTCGAAAATGGGTAGTCCGATCCTAATGTGGACGGATCTGGGCCAAAGTCCATGCGGACGGAAAGGGTCAAAATCAGCGATTTTCGGATACAACTTCAGTACGCATATGCCAGGGTCCTGTCGGTAACCTCCGAGTCCTAAATACTGTACCTATGCGAAGGATTCATCTGCTTCAGCTAAACTTCCAGCTAGCTGTGGTCGATCCCGGAGTAGGATGTTATCATTTTTTTCTGCATTTCTGCTAGGACTAACAAACCCGGTCACTCACTTCGTTCAATAGGATACGTGGATTCTCGGCTTGGACCATTGCATTCACGGTCCATGGTACTTGCTCATTTTTTCTGTATCTCGTAGATTGGAGACAACAACAGAAGATACTAGGGATGGCGCGGAACGCGCTAGGTGCTCGCTACGCACACCCATGCACTCATGGGCATTTATTTATTTTTCTGAGTCTGATATTTAATTCTAGTGTTCAGTAGGATATTTACATACTTTATCCTCCATCTTTTGCTGGAAATTCTTCCCCAAGAAATTCTGTACGCGGCTGAAATCAACTTTTTCTGCCCAAACCCGACGACGTGTCGAGATGTGTCACGCCCAGGTCACACCTGTGGCTGTCTGAAAAGCAGAGGCTTGAAGCTCTGCGTTTGATTGCGATTCAAATACCTCGGTTCAAACTCTACATACAGAAACTAAAGTGGTGTCATTTTATTTCTTGCATATAGATGTACAATATTTGAGAATTTCATCAGTGTAGACAGAGAACTGTATGCGTGGAATGGAAAACATCATTTCTCGGTGGGACTTGAGCCGTGCCACCGTCTGGTCATTTTGGCCTTGTTTGTTCCAGGACTTGCACCCTAAGCCAAGGATTGCGAGCGAAGCGAGCAATCACGATGATCCAGCGTGCTGTTTTGAGCCCGCTTGTCCTGCCTGGCGGTAACGGCTTTCTAGGTCGCCACCCTTCTTTGTCGGTGGGCCAGTGTTTTTTGTGGACTAATCATTTTGGCATGCAAATTTTGACGGTCAGTTTTTCTTGTTCTTCCCGTCGATATCCTCCTTGGCCTAGAACAGATTTCAATATGTCATTTTTGAACTTCAAATTGGTGCTTTGAAGGCAGGCCGTGCATGGACCATCAATTTTGAGTAAGTTCCGTTATGGCCAAATCTTGTAACACCGTCCACCTCGACTTTGAGTGCCACCAACCCCCGAATCCGACAGAACCCGCACCCTTTTTTTCGGAGGGGTGATCGTGGCTTTGAGACAGAAGTACGGATCTTCATTCGCGCCACCAAAATCCTGTATTGTCCCCATTTAAACCACCAGCGACCCCCGCCCCAGCCATGCCACTCGATTCTTTCTTTCTCCTTCCGTCGTACGAGTGAATTCGCTCACATTTTCCAGCCATTCCAACGCTCGTTAACCTTACCTGTGTCGTTTACGACGATGGGTAATCTACGCTCTCCCGTGCTGCGCGCTTCTTGCTATGGTATTTAGCTCTCTCTCTTTGACCCATGAAAGACGGTACTGATGTCTGACCATCTTTCTAGCGGTAGTTTTGATTATGAATATTACGCTGATGGCTCTTGCTATTTATTCTGTTACTCTCCCCACCAGCGACTGTCAGTACCAACGCTTCCCATTCTTGTATTCGCCATGACTAACCCCGGTATTCACCAGTCGCAGGCGCATTCGTCATGGCACTCAGTGCATTCTGCTGTTTGATCACAATCATTACGTGAGTCAATCCAAATGCTTGATTTGTCGCAGACGCCATGTGTTCGATCAGGTCTCTGATGAATTTTTCAACAGCATAGGGTACAAGATCATTCGTAGAATATGCAACCCTTTACGGGCGAACAACATGAGGAGATTTGAGTTGAACTTGTTCGTTGTTCTTTTCATCTGTGCCTCCGGTAAGCCACCCGTAGCATACTTGTTTATGATCTAAGTCCCCATTGGCATGCTTATCGCAGGGTCTTCTATCGCTATCGGGTTAGATCGTTGCAAGGGTTTTCCTGTCGATCTCAACGAATGCACGCCCTCCGCCCTTGCCATCGCCGAACTGGTGCTCAGCTGCATTGACGCGGTTGCGGGTAACTATGCACATCCCACCTCGAGCTCGACTGTTTTTTCTGACTTTTCGATGCCCTCGTAGCCCTCGCAGGCACGTGCTTGGCCTACATCAATCGGCATCCTAGCACTGCCGAGGTCATCCCTATGTACCGAAGACGTCCCAATAGGACGATCAATCACTATCCCAGTCGCCAGGTGCCGCCAAAGAGTCTACGTGATTCGGATAAGTGGAAACGCTTCGACATTATTTTATTGGCCCCAGACCGTCCGGAACCTCAAAGTAGATCTTCGTCTAATGGTTCGCAAGCGATGGGCATAGCTGTGTGATATTTTCGACGTGTGCAAGTTATTTAAGGTGCCTGCAATGAAGATTATTTGTCACAGTTGAAGGCGCCGATTTCTGAATGCTATTCAGCCAGGAAGTTTCGCAAAACAAAAGGAGAGCCTTGAATCATCGTCCTATGATACGGTATGAATACTGATTCTATAATTTCATCCAATGAGTAATCCGTGCTGCATTCGAAGGCCTACAGAAATGGAACAGAACAATCAAAAGATGACATTCTCCTCCCACGTGCAAGACATTTCCTTGCCATCGTCGTCATGCCTTGTCCCATGGTGATTGAACCTGACGTGAATTGGAGGAGGGAGGATTGGGTTGGTCGTTCATCGACAGGGAAATGCGAATTGCAGGCGGAGGACCGGTGGTCATTTCGTATACACTCTGCACGCCTTCGATGCTCGCTGTCATGTCCCAGGCTGTCTTTTGAAGGGATACCAGGACGATGACCACAGTGGGATAGATGCCCTGTGAAAATTTGTAAGGGTCAAGAAGAACAGTGGGTATAATTGGGTATAACCTTGACGCACTGAAATTTGAACCATGATGACTTGCATTGCGGCTTTAAATGAAGAGTTCTGGGAAAATAGACTAACGAAGAATACGATCTACGACATGTAGACTTGAGCGCATCTTCGTGTGAAGGACGTCATCACTCACCCAGACCGCGCAATACAGGAAACCGGACTCGACTAGGAGCGCGAGAATAGCTCCAACCTTGATATTGGTTGGCGAACTGTTGCCAAGGTATGCATTGATTGACCGACTATATTTCCTGATAAAAAAAAAGATAATCGGCATCAACCACAAACGATTTAGGAAACATCCAAGCTTACCAGGCTTTAAATGTGATGAGCGATGTAGCGAGTATGTTCGTGAACAATGACAATAAATAGGCGAGAATTGGAAGTAAAGTTGGAGAAAAAGGGCGCTGCATTAAGACACCCGATTTCAGTGAGCGTATGTCGAACCCTGCACTGGCAAACCCAACAACTAACGCAGTTGTCAATATTGATAAAAGTTGAGATTAGATAGGACAAAAGACCCTGCTTACTCGCCATCGCGAAACATGTCAGGCTGAGGACAATTATGACCTTAATCTTTCGATCCCACAAACCCCATGCCCTCCAGACAAGCACCGCGTCGCTAAGGTGTACTGAAAACAGTGTCGTCGTGTAAGTCATTACTAGGCAAATCTAGATTGGGCTGAAACGACCAACATTGATAATGGGCAAGTATATCTGCGCTTCCGACACTTGTCCAGTCACGACACCGGAAACCTCATTCACCCAGCTCAACGCATAGTGACAAGTAGAGACCAGAAACATAATGAAGATCACAAGCCACAGCGTCAAGTTCACTCTGGAACTCAACCCCTTACAGCTGTGGTCCCGTTAACAATAGATTCGTGCCACGTTATTCTGACTCACCTAAGAAAGTAAGTGGAAAGAGCGAAGAAGGCAGCCCACAGACCTGCCAAGTCAATCAGTCAGCCATAAAGCTCGAGACTGGTTATGGTCACTGTAGCATCTATATGCTCACTGTAAAATGCAGTCTCGCAAGCTAGGGAGGTGATGTCTACTTGGATGGAAGAAAATGTATTGGAGACACCAGCAGACAATGCCAGAGCATTGGACGACCTTGCGAAAGTGTTCGGTGCGGCTGGATGAGCGAGGCAGACAATTTCTAGGTGAATCAAACTGCTCAAGCATGCGACAAGTCTCAAAATTGAAGACACCCGAATTTTCAGAGATTAAATAGTCATAACCGTTGTCCACAGCCTCTGATGAAGAAATTCCTTGGTTAGTGGGAGATTCATGTTTGGAGAACCATTGATACTGTACCGATTTTGACAGAATTCATACGGATGTAAAGAGTTCCGCGTCCGCGCGCGTAAGGATTTTCTCATCAAGAACGTTCATCTCCGAGACACAGATGGGTACCACTATGGTTGGCATATTCTAATATTAGCGTCGCCGCAATGTCTGTTCCCGGTATGCCGGTATACATTGAAGAGTATGCTATGTGCCAGAAGGCGAGGAGCTTGAATTCACAGCCCCGGGTCTCAAGGCTTCGTCAGTTAATCTTATGATACGAAGTGTTAGGGTGACGAACCTCCAATATGCGGATTTTAAGGCAAAACTTGACATTGTTGGGATCCTACAAGGTTCTTGGAGGGAATCAGAAGTATACGAGGCGAAAGAAAGAAGTGAAAGGATGAGACATTGCACTTGGCCCGGCTATGTCAAACGGCTGAGACGGTGAAGACTGGGGCTCTGCGTGAAACTCCCGGGCAGAGAGTTTGACATGTGTTTCAAACTCCGGGTGTTTGAAACACCCTGTTTAATTGGGATACATGAGCTACGAAGGATGAAACCTTCCCTTACACGATACCAGAGCTGTAGGGAACTTGGTTGAGGTATATTTGGAAGATCTCACTGCGGGAAGGCATGGTCATCCTCAAACTCCTTCCAATACGCTTCTTCTTCGTCCTCTTCATGCCCCTCCTCCGGCGTTGCCTGAAGATTGTTCTCTGCATCAGCCACATCCAGCGGAGAGACTTCGGCCATCAATGGTCGAACTTGAGCAGGGCTCGACCCCTGCGATACATGAGATGCCGACGACGGAGCTTGAGAACCAGACGACAGAGGCGAAAAAGACGCTTCGTCCCGCGTTGTTGCAATACCCTTCGCGCTGATGATGAAGTCGAGTGAGCCAGGGCGGGAGATGGAGCTGAAAATGATCGTTAACCGCCGGACAAGGGCAGGTTGCACCTGCACTGCACGTTGTGTGGGCGTCCCCTCCACGCGTCTTCGCTTTGGCTCTCGGTCCTCAGGATCATCAATATGTCGCCTCCGCTCGGTGCGCGTAAGCATGATTCGGACGTTGACCTGGTTAGCCCACGCGAGTCCGAGCGCTGCACTCTTCTTGTCCTCCGCCGTCATGCTGCCCGCACTGTTGAAGAAACGCGCCTGGTCCGCATATATGAGGTCGCCCCGGGCCCCCCTGTCTGCACCAGGTTTCCGATCCCATACGTCAACGACGTTGTTGACGACCACGATGGCGATGCGGTATCTGCTCGCCAGACTATGTAGCATCGTTGAGATTTCTGAGAGGTTTCTAGAGCGCTCTGCGAGTTGCGCCGTCGACGCCCTGCCGTCGGAGATCGCTTCTGCTAGACAGTCGATAACGAGCAGTTTAACGGGTGGTTTTCCAGGTGCAAATGAGCCTCGCATAAGTTCGTGAATTGATGTCCGGAGAACATGCCGGAGGATCTCGATGGACTTCGTTTCGACGGTGTGAATGTTTGAAAGAGTGGAGGAGGCGGAGGAAGCGGAGGACATTATGGGGTTCTCTCGCATGATTTCTACTAAACGAGTAGTTGGGAGTCCTGAGTATGTTGTCATAAAGCATGCGGAACCAGACAGCCCTCCTGCCGACTGTGGAAGCTGCACCATCAAGGAAAGCTGGAGAGCCAGCTGTGTTTTCCCTGATGCGCTGAAAGCGGGATTCCTCGTGTCAAAAGTGATACAATGAGTAGTGAAACGGGAAAAAGCCTACCCTTCTCCGACAAGCTCCCAAACCACGCCAGTTCTGATGCCTCCTCCGAGGAGATCATCAAGCGTGGCATCGCCGGATGTAAATAATTCATTGCCTTCCTCCTCAATGTCTTTTAGGAGGCGAGGTGGACGATCCAATGCTTTGCAGACGATATCTACGATGTTCCGCGCCTCTGGCAGTGTCATCCTGCATTTTTTTGCCAGATCTTGAGGTGGTAACAAAAGAAAATCTGCAGGACTAACAAAACCACCTTATAGATATAGAGATGGGATGAGTGAGAATGATGTGATGATCTAAAACGCTCTCAGGCCAACCAACCTCTCTTGAGAGCAGCTCTGTGGGTTGCAGTGATCCCGGCCAGTGATGTGAGGAGGGTGGTTTGCATTGAGTCGGTTTGGCTGGTACAAGTAGGCTGGTAACATTCTCAGTCCTTGCGATTGTGAACGATAGACTGCAAGGAGTCTTGAAACATGCTGTTCAAGCGCTGATGGCGGCATGGCACACGCTGCGGTCGCACGTGGAAAACGAAACGCGTCTGTGGCGCAATGCGCACGCTCACGCTCATAAAGGCTCATAAATAGGAGGAAAAAATAAACAGCACGCCATCTACACACACGAAACTAATAAGTACGAAAAAAAAGTCCAGTACACGAGATCCATAACAATCAAAGCTACCACCCGCACACAAGCTATGAAAGCCCCGCGATTATCTCACGCGCGCTCCGGACGCTGCCTCGATGTCTGAGGAGAATCAGAACCTCGACCCAGCAGCCCTCCGACGACGCTGGACACGGCCTCCGATATCTGACGCTGCTGGCTTTGCGCGTGTTTGACGTAGAAAAGCCGCACAGTGGTCCCGTTCCAGATTCCAAGTGGGGTCATACCGCGCACGTAGATCTCACCCCATATCAAGGAGGACAGCCATACAATAGAACTTTCGGACCACTGGAAACTCGGATGAATACAGTGAGAGTGCGAATGAAACGAAACGACTTGCGATAAAGCGTCTGGAATTCAACGGTGGGGGCGGAGGAAGGACATGCTTCAAGGATGCGTGACTTAAGAAGTCGATGATGGCTGCAGTGGTATTCGGCTTTCCAGAGGCTTGGAGTTCCTGAACCTTTGGCATCAGCTCTGAGACAACCAGCATGACAATATCGAGGGGCAGCCTGCATTAGAAGTCAATCGATCGATAACCATGGTAGAAGTTCAAATTTTGAGCGTACCCTTGCTGCCAAGATGTTACCTGAGAAAGCCGCTCAGTAATCCGTTCAGTCGATAGTGTTATAAACATGAAACTCACCCATTCTTGCGTCGGCACAAACCCATTTCTACCTACTCCAGTAGCTGCTACTCGATCAAGACTAGCATCCGTATCAAGCGACACCGACCGGCGTTCCTTCATTTTGCCTTTCGCTTTCTCTGATATTGCCGACGGGGTGCCTGCGCCAGAGGGAAGAGATTCCGTTGTCGGTGACATCAGCGGCTGCACCGACGTGGGCTCCTCGACCGCCCCAGCCCCATCGGCCGACGGGGGATCGCGCGGGTCGACTCGCACTTCCGTCAGGCTGTCGGCGGACTGCATTCTGCTTGACAGGCCAAGCGCACTGCTGTTCTCGCGCTCGAGCAGCCGCTGCTTCTCCTCGTGGGGCTGCTCATGCTCACCTTCGGCCCGGTTTTTGCCCTTGGCGTCCGCCTTGCGAGCCTGCTCCTCCTTAGCCAGCTGGATGCGCCGTACTTCGCGCAAACCCCCGGCGAGTGTGAAAGTCCCCAGGTCCTCAAATGTCTTGTGCGCGCGCAGGATGCCGAAGATGAGGTTGGCGTTTTCTGATAGATGGTGTGCGATGACGGCGTTGAATGCTTCAAGCCTGATATCATCGCCGGTTACCTCGAGTTTAAAAGAAATAGACATAATACTCACATGAAGAACAAGAGCCTAGGGTGACCTTCATCAGCCAGCAAGAAGACGGGGTTTGAGAAAGCAGTGAATAGCTGGATGAGACGAGTGGATGAATTCAAGTTCAGGTGCTTGAAGTAGGGAGCTGCATTAGAAAGTGCAATGATCAATGCAGGATAGATGGAATTTAGTGCTCCTGATGTCGTCGCGACAATATTGTAGACGGCCTAAATAGACGGGATTATCAATGCAGAGACCAAGTCAACAGCTTAAGCAAGCATACATTGATCATAAAATCCGCTGCGGCCCCTCCGATGTTCCATTTGGCAGGCACATGCGATGCCTTCAGAGGGAACGTGAGCATCAGTCCGAACGCACTTTCGGCAGACAGTGTCTGGATGATGTAGGAGAGTGCGCGGCATAGCCCGTGTTGCTCTGAATGCAGATGAGTTAGTGGGTCGGTGGCAATATGAATAGAAGAGGTTTACGAGGCTTATCCTTGATCTCAAGGGCACAACAAAGCAGATATGCGACGATATCCATTGACTTGTCCAGATTCAAGAGGTAAGCTCTGAATTTCTACGAGCAACGTAACAGTTAGTTTGGATCTGCCCAAGGATTATAGAAAATCGAGCAGATACCTTATTCAACTCAATCATCTTCCAGAAGAAGACGACTGCGAGTTCGTTGAGAAATATTGACATGATTAACATGAAAAGATCGCTTACTTGTTTCGACAAGATAGGGGACAGATCTTCGTGAACCTGGAAGCAAACCGTTGATGGACGCCATCTGCTGCTCTAGAATTCCCAAAGTGCCATCGACGATAAAAGAGAAATCTTGTGTGCGATGCTGTCGCGCGCGTCAGAGAAATATTCCTCTCATTTCGGGAAAGGAGACTGAGATTAAGTACGTACAAGCTTAGCTAGGAAATATCTGAAAGCATTGGTACGAGGAGTCGGGGCACAAGATTGATTTTCTCCAGTGCCCACGAGGACATCTCTCGCGCTACCGCTCTGGAAATCAAGAAGAACACAGAGAACCTGGAAACAGGTGCCGACCAGGCTTGCACGTGGGTCTTCTCCTTTGAAGACGAGGTGGTTATAAGGAAGCCGCCCAGTAACACCACCGACCACGCTGAAGTTATACGGCTGTGATGAATTCATTGCCGTGTTCAGCAGCGAGCAGAGCACAGTCAAAACATCCCGCCTTGGAGTATTTTGGACAAAGTGGAGGGTGTATAAAGAGGGCACAGAGAAGAGCGACGATGGCGGAATGTAAATCTGGCGGGAGAGGAGGATGAGTAAAAGACGCAGGACTTCTGACTTATTAGTGTCATAGGCCTGGCTGGGCCCTGGATCTACAGTTGAACCTACACCCTTTTCCCTGTTAAAGATTAACGTCTATTAACGTTGGCAAAAGAATGACATGATAGCTGAGATGCATACCAGATGATGTAATTGATCTTGTAGTGGTCCACTTGAATCTTGGATGGCAGAGTGAAGCCGCAACAGAACAGTAGATCAACGAGGCAGCTAAAGAGCCGTTCTGCCAGAGATGGAAGTGCTTTCTTCGAAGTTGGCTTCGCGGGCGATGCCTGCTCAGCTCGTGATTGAGAGGGCGAGCCCTCACTATCGTGTGCATCATCATCATCGTCCTCAATCACGAACTGCGGCACCTGTTCCATCTCCTCCCTACTATCGCGCCCCTCCACAACTTCCTTTTTCCAGAATATCTCCTGCTCAAAGATGTTAGACTCACTGTCAATCTCGAAAACCACTGGTAAGACGCGTTGGAGGACGCGTATGCAATTCAGGACTTCTTTGGTCGTGTTACGCTCGGATGCTCCTGTTTTGATAAAGGAAGATGCGAAGGTGGTGACATATGCGGTGGTAGGAGAGGGGAAGGTATGGTCAGAGACCAGGTTGAACAACCGGAGGGTTATAACGCGGATGAGTGTCGCGACATTCTCCGGTGCTTCGAGAAGAGCTCGGCGAACTGGCAAAAGGGTTTTATTGACAAGATAATGGAAGCCCAGGGAGATGAGAACATACTATCATTTGGCGAGATGAGAGAGAAGACATCGGACGGAGAATCGAAGAGGACTGTGAACTACGTGCGCAGCAATTCCGCTCAGTTGTGCAATGAATCAAAGATACTTCAAGACTCACTTGATCCCAGTAAGTGTCTGTTTGTGGGATATTCTATGTAATCTATGAGTGGAAGCTCTCCGTTAATGAATGCTATCGAGACACGCACCCGCGTAGTGGCCAATTTCGCGATTCCTGTAGGCTGACTGCGAAATCCAAGCTTCGCCTCATCTCCCAACAGGTTGAATGGCGCCGATAATTTTGTGGGTATTTTGGCGAACATATTCACAGTACAGTAGCGAGACCAGCTCGACGCGAAAGCAAGAGCAGTCCAGAGGGCGTACGCTCAGGGTAAGGCTAGTCGTGAGTAATAAAAGAAACCAGAGGTACTAAGTAGATGAGCGCGGGCTCAGAGCACTGCAGGCCACGCGAAGCCCAGATTTAGTTTGCGTCTAAATTTAGCTCTTTCCAGCTCTTTCCCCGCGCGCAGTCGCTCTCAGGGCAGCCTCAGGGACTCCGCGAGTCCCAGTCAATGGCTCTTGGAAATTCCTAAATTTCGTTCAAGCCGTGCTCAAAACAGTGGTCCTCGAACCAGTCGGATGGAAAAATCGCATGGCTATCGTACGTGTATGTAAGAAGTTCTAAAAAAAAAACGTTCAATGTAGCGCGTTTCAAAATGTCGTCCTGCGGAAAAGCAACTCTCATGATTCTTCAAGGGCATCTCCTGCTATTAAACTCCTTCAAGTATAGTCTAAANCAATCAAGCAAACGCAAAGGCTACAGCGACGCTGATCAATGCGAGGGCACTGCTGGCCGCAATACGAGTCGCGTCAGACGATCCGGAGGAAGATCCACTCCCGCTCCCACTGCTTGAGCCAGACGCCGTCGCTGCAGGGGCCGCCGTGGCGATGGCACCCACGCCGCCCGTCACAGGTCCAATGTCCGACTCCTGCATATACCGTCAGCTTAGATCTGATCAATTACGAGCAGGTACATATTTTACCTGAGCCTCATTCGAACCGATGTTGAGGGCGGCTGCCTTGAAAGCATCAAAGGTGTTGCCAGCGGATGGGGCATTGATCGACCTGCGACAGTATCAATGACGCCATTCAGTCTTAGTGGTAAATATATGGCCACTTACCCAACCATTCCCAAACCGCAGTGAGTCACTTGCTTGCAGTGGAACCAGATAGCTAAAAATGTCAAACGTGAGGACGATTTTAGTGATCATGGGCAAGAGATATTGTAGACGTACGCTTCGTATCATCGGTAATATTGACGGTGAATTGGACGCCCGTCTGTAGCCCCGAGTCGAAGCCGCCAGAAGACCCGTTCGCAGCCGCCAGGTACGTGCATGGCTCAGCGAACGACGACTGCGTCACCGAATGGGCGATGGAACCGCTATAATCCAATTCAGCTTTCGATAACAAAATATAGCATGAAGAGATGGCGATGAACCTCGGGAAAAAGAAAGTCACCAGCGTGCCGTTCGAAGCCGTGAAGTTACTTGGGTTAAACACGAAACTTCCACCAGCAGCAACGTCAACCTGCCGGGTTACACTGGTGAGTTTACGTCCTAAAATCAGAAAATACATAGGACGCACATTGATCTGGGAAGACGTGCTCGGCGGCGCAGAAGGTACCGCAGCACTGGCAGAAGAACTCGTCGCAGGGCTTCCTCCTCCTCCAGGTGCTGGGCCGTAGACCTGTGCGCTCACGACGATGGGGAGCAAAAGGCTAGTCAGCACGGTGGTGAACATCATGTCTTTAAATGTTCAAATTTTAAAGAAAATAGGGGGGTGACGAGGCCCAGACAAAGGGGAATTGAGGGTGGGATAGTAGGTAGCTGGGCCAAGGTGTGAAACCTTTAAGTGCAGCCACAAAAATATATCATACGACTGGCTGCGGATAGGTGTGAATAATGGAAAAGAACGCGCTGCTGGGAAGGCTGTGAATGCAAACTTAGTACACACGGTCATTGTAATGTCGACCGGCAGCAGACATTGCGGACGGCTTGAGGACGATGTGAAACAGACGAGAGACTGAACAGGAGAACCGGAATCTTGGCCACGATCAAAGAACCAAGAAAGGAGACGGGATTCACACATCGAAAAGAATTCCCTCGCAGTGTCGAGGCAATTGTCTCACCATATACACAGTTCACCGTGTGTCTTTTTTTCCAAGAATGACTGGAGCGATTGAGCATCTAAGATTAGTCTGGGAGTTGACAGGTAACTCGTAGTCAAATGAGAGAGAACCACAATCACATTTGACTGCTTTGCGTACCAAGGTGTGCACGAGCACGAAGATCGTCGCTCCTCCGTCCACACGGACCATGACGACCAACTGACGATCGCTGGACCTGGTGCTTGCGGGATGAACAGATATCACAACGTCTGAGATCCCGCCGCCTCTCGAGTACATGATTCAGCCATCGACACGAATAGCCCCACTCACCGCACTTCGCCCGAGGACATCCTCACTCGATACCCTAAAGACGGAGCTCCGTGCGCAGCAACCGTCAGGAGGTTCGAGAAACGGAAGGACATGGCGCACATTCCTATGCATCTGTTCGATCGCTTGCCAAACTTCAGTTACACGCCCTTTGTGTTCTCCTATTCCCATTGGCGAATTGCACCCGGGACATGCAAGCGGCAGAGATGCCGTTCACACCTGAGAAAATCTCGCCCGGCTTGGGTTAGAAACTGGAAGGAGTGGGCTTTTCAGCCAGGTACGTGCTATGCCGAGATGACCGTAACAACAACTTCGAAGATCCGCCATCCTCGAGATCAGACTCGCGGGATGACAGGCAGGAGAAGAACTTCGAGTCACATCTGTAATGGTTGGTGCACGTGCGCAAAAATCACCCTCACGTGGAGGGATTCGAACGCGTTTTCGAAGAAACTTGACGAGATCGACGATGGCTGGTCCATCCAACCGAGCGCGGAGGTAATAACATGAACATACCTTGCGGTTTGTAGTCAGCAACATAAGATTCAAAAATTCACACGTTGTACAGCAATGCCCTCGGGCATGGACGTTGAGAATGCCGGATCGCGTTCCGGCTGAAATGAACCTTCCTTCAGGATGGCACCCGAAAGGAGAGGCTGGTAATTACAAAGGATACCTGTTCCTCTTGGGTCAGCGCGCAATCGGTTCAGAAACGCAGTGAGAACAAACTGTAAAACACGCTAGCCGATCACTCACTCTCTGCCGACGTGCCGACGCTCATCCCTTCCACGGAGAATTTCACGATCCGGACGTCAAGCATTTTCAGCCCAACGAGCACCAGCACGCCCGTCTCTGCGAATTTTGGAACCAGGACGATTCTACACTGCTTCGAGCCTTGCTTCACGAGGCGAGTCGAAAATCGTGGCTGGCAGCCAATGACGTAGATGTCAGGCGTCTGCGTGAGCACGAACGGGTCTGTGGTGAAATACGGGTGACACCAAAGCGTGTCTGGCGCCGTCGGAGCCATGTGCCGCCACCGTAATGTCGATTCTGCCAGTTTCAACCGCGTCATCGGTGGGCTGGGTAAGTACTTGAACATGTCGTCTAGCGGCTGTCCGGATGTTGCGAGAATTGTGCGGCTGCGTTTCTTCGATCTCCCTTCTGCTTCTGACGTATCCAATCCCGAGGCAAGTCGGAGGTAAGTGGGATTGGTCTCGCAACTAAATGTGGCGTACGTGGATGCACCGCCGAACATGGCTCGAGGGATGGGTTGCTGGGGTAGGATCGTGCCTGAGGGGTCAGTGCTGCCCGGTAGGAGATGGACAGGCATGGAGCGCGAAAGGTCGTGGAGATGTGCAGACAGGTTAAGAGCTGGGTGCGGCGAGAAATAGGTCGAGTCGTAGCCATATCGGCGCTGTATTGAACTGTAAACATCGGTGGGTAAAAGGCCTGATGAGAAACATGACTGACGGGCTTCTTCTCTTTCTCTTTCTCTTTCTCTGCTTCTTCTGGATTCGCACCAGGCCCATTGACTGGTGCGAGTGAGTTGCCCAAGATAATAAGACGTGAGATCTGGGAAGCTATAACTTGGTCATCTGAACCGCCGCCTTCCCCAGTCAGGTATTCAACGAGGATTTGTATTTGTGCTTCTGACGGAGTGGGTGAACCTATGTCAAGTCCGGAAACGAACGCGACATATTCTTCAGTCTGTTCGGATACATTCGAAGATTGTGCTTCAGCTTTCTCTTCATTGCGCTTCGGTTAGCCCAAAAAATGGTTCAGGGAATATGTTCAGACGCACCGTCTACGTCCATCCCGTCATCTGCATCCTCGTCCTCATCTTGTGGAGCCATTCCGGCAAAACAAAAATCCACCACCTCAAATTCCCCACTGTTTGTCTCAAGGCCCAATACCCCAGCAATTACCCCCGTAACCAACTGTGCTTTTTTTTATACTGTCGCCGACTAATTGAATCCGTCCCGACTCGTCCTCAAGTGTGATGACATCGTCCGATGAGTATATTTTCTCTCGTGGAGGAGGAGCAGGGATGGAATGCTATTTCGTTTGTTAGTCGTTGGACAAACAGGGAGATGGACATATGCGGACTTACATCTCTCCCAATGTCTTCTAAAACATTCGGCTTAAGTGGCATCTCCAGATACACAGTTCCGATGATGAAACAAAGTTGCCCTCTAACTATGTCTAATACTCTGGGCACTGGCTTTG
The DNA here is from genome assembly GCA_004802705.1 of Bondarzewia mesenterica. Classification (NCBI taxonomy): domain Eukaryota; kingdom Fungi; phylum Basidiomycota; class Agaricomycetes; order Russulales; family Bondarzewiaceae; genus Bondarzewia; species Bondarzewia mesenterica. The sequence goes on along the minus strand of SGPL01000285.1, from coordinate 27,053 downwards.
GTGAACCTACAACGTTTTCAAGGAGAAGATCAGTCCATGCAAACGATCTGCAGATGGTACGCCTCCACAATTTTCAGACCAGCCGACCGATCTTGCTCAAAACTCACCGGCAACATCCTTCCATCGTCTCCTTGCCTCCTTCTCTACAAAATCCCTCAACAGACGTAGTCTTACAAAATATATATTTGCATATTGGTGCTTGAAGGACTTGTTGGCGGCGTTGATAACGAAGGAAGGCGTTTTGTCGATCAATGGCAGAACCGTCGTCGGAATACGAATGAGAGACGATGAAGGCGTGGGTCTATTGTGAGGCAAGTTTCAGTTGATTATCAGCTTGAAAAGAACAATATTATGCTGACATCGGAGTGAGAGAGGACATCGTGAGGTTCAGAGTAAGTTTCCGAGGTACGCCAGACGCGTAATATTCAAGCAAACTTGAAGCGCGACCCAACGCGTGACACACGCGCTTGTAACGCGTTACAAAATATGGTCACAAATTGGAAATCGGGTGTTTGAGGGTGTTTGTTTTCGTTCCGGACCAATTCCGGACAAGCCTCATCGACATATCATTTGACCACGGGAGGATTGAAATTTTGAAATTTTGAAAGCGGCTGAGGTCACACTTGCTGCGGAACTAACTGCGAAAAATCTCTTTTATTCTCGAGCGCTGCACTGAGTAGAAATGAATTGACCACGCCTGGTCGACGTTGGGTCGACGGGAAGAATTGTGCACAATCCTCCCGAGGACAGTAAATCCATGCGGAGGGGAATCCAAACTGCTAGGCTCGGACACAGCCGCTATCGTTCACACTCCGCTACACTCCATGCGATAAAGCTCGCGCGTCAATTGCTTGTCTATTAGGTAAGCGCGAGCTAAGTGCGAGCGGCTGGATACGAGTCTACCAAAACTGCGCACAGGGGGCAGGAGCTTGAAGTAACACAGGCGTATGTACTACAAACTTGTCATTTGTCGGAGTCCGTCCAGACTCCAGTACTCCGACCAACGACTCCCAACACTCTTTGCACTCTTCCAACACGTGCTTTCTCAGTTTCTGCAGTACATGTGCTACAAGTCAGATCAAATCAAGCATTTTATGCGCGCATTCCCCTGCAGCTGAATTTGTCTGTTTTCTGCCTCGCTGAAGTTGTTTAAAAGATATCATTGAAATCAGTCAAGATCCCTCTATGATTCATGACGTCACTCTCAGGAGGGTCAAGGCCAAATTTAGAGCGAGACAGAGGTCACCACTGCCGTCACTAGGTTTGGCCCCGCTCTGCTGAATTTCATTTATAAAAGCCATGATGTTCCTCCCTTCATCGTCTTTCCCCCCTCAACGTTCAACGTTGCAACCAACATGGCCCTCTCCAAGGTCTATCCTCCTTACTACCTTTCCGAGTCTTTCGTAGCCTGACGTGATTTTTTTCGACTTGCTTAGCATGTCGATCCAGAGCGATTGATTGAGCAGTCCAAGGTAGGGCCATTATCCTGTTATTGAAATATTCAGACATTTATTCTTGTTCTCAGGACAAGCCGTCGCATGTGCACCACCTCACCAAGTCGGATCCGAGTAATCTGAGTTATGGTGCTCGATATGGAACTTCCTCCATCCCGAAATATAAAATACCGTCGAAGGTGCAGAGCATTATCTTTGAAGCAAAACAATTGTCCGAGATAATATCCTCGTCTTTGATAGGGAACCGATGCCGATGCCACTTACCAACTCATTCATGACGAGCTCGCTCTTGATGGGTTACCCCTCCTCAACCTGGCATCTTTTGTACACACATGGATGCCCGCGCCTGCTGACAAGCTGATGCAAGAAAACATGTCGAAGAATCTGATAGATCAAGATGAGTATCCGATGACGCAGGCAATTCATACTCGCTGTCAGTTCACTCCCGTGATTTCAGAACGAATCCAGTTGACCGACCATCATTTTCTTCAACGTTCCTACAGGCATCTCCATTCTCAGCGATCTGTGGCATGCAGAATCCTCTCATCAAGCTGTTGGCACAGCTACCACCGGCTCATCTGAGGCTGTTCAACTGGGCGGACTTGCAATGAAACGTATCTGGCAAGAGAAGCGCAAAGCCGCAGGCAAATCGATCCACGAACCAGGACCGAACATCGTCATGGGTTCAAATGCGCAAGTTGCACTCGAGAAGTTTGCACGCTATTTCGATGTCGAGATGCGTCTGGTTCCCGTATCTGTCGAGAGCAAATATAGGCTTGATCCGAAGAAGGCCATGAAGTATATTGATGAGAACACCATCGGCGTGTACGTCATTTTAGGCAGTACGTCGAAGTGAACTTTACTGTGAAACGATCGACATTGACATTCGAGTTAGGTACTTATACAGGCCATTATGAACCTGTCAAGGAGATGGCCCAGCTTTTGGATGAGTATGAAGCTAAGACGGGGATTTCAGTACCGATTCATGGTGAGTAAACGCCCTTCCAAGCTGAGGGAAATCACTGAAGCTGAAGATTCGCCTTTGTTGAAGTTGATGGGGCTTCGGGAGCCTTCGTTGCACCGTTTGCGACAGTAAGATCTACAGATCTCGAGTTGTCACATTGCCTTATGCTTCTCATCTAGCCCAAGCTTGAGTGGGACTTCAAAATTCCGCGTGTCGTTTCGATCAACACATCTGGCCACAAATTTGGTCTTTCCTACGTCGGCGTTGGCTGGATTATCTGGCGCTCGCAGAAGTATCTTCCAAAGGACCTCATTTTTGAACTGCATTACCTTGGCTCGGTCGAATATTCTTTCTCGCTCAACTTTTCTCGCCCAGCGGCGCCCATAATCGCACAATATTTCAACTTCGTGAACCTCGGCTTTGAAGGCTATCGTAGGGTCGCGCTCAACGGGTTAAAAAATGCCCGCACGCTGTCGCGCGCCCTTGAGCGTAGCGGGTATTACACAGTACTGAGCGATATTCATCGGTTCGTGGAGCGAGGTAATATCTCCGGAGCTGCTAAGGCTTTGGGCGCCCTCGACGAAGAGAATGTGGCAGTAAGCTCTATTCATCAATTCAGCGACAACTGTGGGCTGATTCTTGTCTCCACTTTCAAGAACTATATCCCTGGTCTTCCAGTTGTATCGTTCCGTTTCTCCGATGATTTCCAAAAGAAATATCCCGATGTACAGCAGAAATGGATCCAGACTCTGTTGCGAACGAAGGGTTGGTGAGTAATTCGAGAACGCTGCGCTGATTACCTTATTCTAAAGCGCATCTTCGCCTATCTTCGCACGCAGGATCGTCCCCAACTACGAATTGCCACCTGACCTGGAGAATGTAGAGATTCTACGTGTTGTCGTGAGAGAGAACCTGTCCGAAGTCCTCATTGACCGGCTCGTCGCGGATATAGTACGTTTGCGTGAATCGACTTCCTGTTCCAACTCGCTCAATGTTTTCGTACACAGATCGAGCTCACCGAGTCGCTAGCGAAGGAGGACACACCAATACATGCGTTGAATGCCCTAGGAAACCACACGCATCAGTCTAGGACTCACGAGGAGATGCACGGTAGGATTGATGCATGCGATATGGAAGGTCTTCCCAAGTACTCTGGCACTTACGCAAAGCCATGTTGAGGTGTACAACGAGGCTGAAGAGGTTAACAGTAAGGGTATTCTGTACGATATACTGGATTCGATTCATGGAAGTTTTTGTGAAAAAAAAAAATTCATTTCCTGGAGCATTCCGAGCTGAGTACTTTACTTATCAATTTTTGGATTGGTGTATCCACCTTGGAGACTTCAACACGCATCCTTGGCGGTGGCACTTACGCGCTCGGGCCCAAATATTGTACGAGAACATTTGCTTCATCCGATACAACGCCAGCTGAAATGGTCGCCGGCAAGAAATGTGAGGATTCACACCTTATTTATTCACGTTGAAATCAATATATGATACATTATAATGCGAAGCAGATAGGTACAGATTTAGTACTAGTAAACGAACTGAAGTACATACATAGAAGATGTCCGCGCACTGTCAGTTAGTCTGAGTTCGGAACCAGGGTATTGCAAGATGAGACGACGAAAAGGCGAATGTGGAAAAATATACAAAGAAAACCCAATTGTCAAGAGCCCGCTCTCATCAAATAGTCTTTTAGTCCTCGCTAACATCATCCAACAGGTTCCCAGATATCCAAGACGAGAAGAATCCCGCGTCCGTCGCCGCTCCTGGATTCTGCGACTGCCTCAGCTGTGTATAGTTGTGCGATGCGGACTTGTAGATCATCCGCCAATCATGCGAAGCACGGAGGATGGTCGCCCAGACTTCCCTCGAGCTCGGTGTGATAGGTGCGTAGACTTCGTTCGTCAAGCCTGAGCACCATATATCGTACGCGGTGAATTTTTTCGGCGGCTCGTTCGCCTGCTCCTCGGCGTTCTTCTCACCCTCCCCTCTCTTCTCGTTCAACTCCACCTTTCCCTCCTCTATACCTTCCATTAGTTCTACTTCTTTTGCTTTGCCCTTGCCTTTGCCCTTGCCCTTGCCCCTGGTTGCGACCGTAGGCTTCACCGCTGGGGCCCGCGATCTGGACCTGGTATTAGGTGGGGCAAGACGAACAGTTCTGCTCTTCCTTTTGTTCCTGGTCGTAACGGTCGGCGCAGTCGATGTCGATGGTGCGGCAGGTGTCGGATTAGACGGAGAGGGAGGTGACCTGACCTTCAGCGCGGGCGTTCTACCAGCCAAGGCGAGCACCACGCGGATAATGGGAATTTCGGCGTCCGATTCTTCTTGGAATAGTCCCAGTTCGTACGGGTCCATTAGATCGAAGACCCAATCCTTGATGTTCATCGTGAACCGCAGGTCGTTTTTGAACTGCCACAAGATGACGCCCATGTTGTGCATCGACAATCTGCTGCCGTCGTACGTGAAGGGGAGAAAGGCGTCGATCCCGCCCTGCGAGTTCCCGCACAACACCCCAATGCCGCGGCTGGCGAAGAAGAGGAGATGTCTGCGAGTGAGGAGTTTCCGATTATGGACTTTGATGAAATGGTTGAAATGCATTTTAGAATTCGCAAAAGCGTCCTTGAATGAGCGACCGGCTTCCTCCTTCGTTTTGGACACCGATGGACGAGCCTCGAAGATGTCGTCAGGATGAACGCGGCCAGATGCTACTTCCCCGAGCTGGAATAGGCATTCCAGAAACTCGCTCACAGAGAATACGCGATCCACTTCGCGCATCCTTGCTCCCCTGACATTCTTGTTCACTGCTGCGTCTCGAGCGAGAGTGAGCAGTAAGAGTGCAATCAGTTCTCCACGATCACCCTGGTGAACCGAGAATCCGCCCAAGATAGACTGCAGGGCCCTAGGTGCGTCGAAATCTGGTCTGTCCATAATTCTCCGAGCGCCTTCAGCCAGGATGGGCTCTGAGGGACAGGTCGTCACCACAGTACGGAAGCCATCGTCAATCTTCAAAGCCACGCGCAGATGCGCCTCGACTTGATGCTGCTGCTGCTCCAAGCCAGTGTACGTGCTCGACAAGAACTCGATTGGCAGCCTATGAGATAGACAGGCGAGTTGTTGCGAGTACTTCAGCTCTTTTGGAGAGTTAGGTGCTTCGTTGATCAGCTTCTGAGCCGCGAAGTCGACGATGCCGGCTCGAATATCCTGCAATTTATTTGCGCTCATGGCCTTGCCTCTGCCTTCTTTGTTCTCATTGCCCGGATAGAAACGTGATGCAAACCTGTTTGGGGAGCCATGGATCATCACAAGAAGATGGGCGTGCAGAAAGTGGCGACACTTACAAGGGCCTGCCAAGCGTCACCATATGTTCATCACGAGCAACCTCCTCAAGTGTCCATTCTCCGTCGAAGGTCATCTTCCTGGCGAATTGGTCGAAGCCCAAATCCGTGAATGGCTCAGCCAAGAGCAGGTTTCCCAGTTGAACCCGATTTGAAGCATCGTGCTCTTTGGCGGACGTGAACTGTGTGATTTTTCCAGTAGTAGACAAGAACAAAGAGTAACAGGGTGCTTGTATTTGGGAGCTGGTTAAAGCACGAAGCGCACGGCGAAGCTCGGTGAACGTAGACCACGACGACCATGACTCCTGGTTCTTTGTCATGGTGTGCGCCTCGTCGAATGCGAGAACGAAGACAGGTGATTCATGGATGAGGGGCTCATCGCCCTCTTTAGTTTGACAGATAGCGTCAACCAGCTGGAGACCGGCGTCGAGAACCGCGTTCATGTCGTTACCTGCATGGCTGTGCTGTCAAAATTTGCCATTTAGATAGTNCGGGTATGAACGCACCCTTTGGAACATCCAGTTTAAATTGGAAGGTTGGACTGCTAGGTCTACGAGATTCATCTTCGGAATCTACTTCGGGATCCGGAGTGGTCGACGCACGTGCCGCCTTTTCCTTNGCCTGCTCTAGAAGCTCTTCTTGNCCCTTCTCCATTANCTAGAATACGATTAANAGANTGCCAACAAGAGATAGNGCATCGATTCTGACCTTGNTCGCTTGGCTGATGACTTGATCGTAGAATTTTCTCCTCCTTGAGCTTTGGNATCGCATTGTCTGACCCCCCGTCATGAAGTCTCGGAAATACGATGCGATGATNGACTTGTTAGCTCCTGGTTTTGTTTCGTATAGTCGCTTAACCTCGTCTCNNGCTGCGAGCAAGAGCGCCCTGATGAACGCATATGCCCGTAACAGAGCCTCGTCCTTGTCCTTNGCTTGGAAAGCCCAATATTTATATAGTTCCTCATCGCAAGCAGGGAATCCTGAANAANCATTATGATCGTAGCACTCAGAAACGGTCNCAATTGACGNACCTCCAGCCTCGGGNGCTCTCANATTCATGGGGATNACAAAATGNGTCTTGGANAACTCNTCCANCAANCGAGACTTGCCCATACCAGACGATTGGACGATGGCTGCATAGTTAGCGTAGTATGACTGCTGATTCCCTGGCCGNGCCGCCCAATAATAGACGATNTGGTTCCAAAGCGCGTCNACCCCGTCNCCTACAAAATCTCGCTTCCAGGCGAGCTCCGTTACTGGANNAANATTAGGNANGGAAAGTCCNGAAACATCGCAATGACATACCNCGATGACTAGATTGGAGAGCGANNAGTGCTTCNGGAGACGTGTCCTGTGATTGANGTCGTCGAGTNCTTTTATGNCGCGTCGCTATACAACATCTGAGAAGNACCCAATTGTGNTAGTATGGCNGNCAACNTACGCCATAGAATNTCTGAAACANATCATCAAACNTGACCAACTNTTGANGANCAANAGNACNAACTCACCNAAATCTCGTATGTCTCTNAACGTGCCTTTTCTCCAACAATCTTCNAGCATAANNTNNAGNTCCTCATGGGCATCNACNAGNGCCTTTGCNTNGTNGNTGGTACGCCATNTACGATCGAGTTCCTCGCANNCNTNGNCNATAGTAGCAAGNAGNNANTAANCNGNAGGGCATGGGCCGCCNTTNGGGTGCNTTNTAGAGNCGAAGGNNAAAACTNTCNNATCCATCTCTTCGTGAGTTTTNGCGAANGCATTNTCTGNCTTTCCAAGNNTNTTCANNNGAGNGGATGNNGAAGTNNNAAGGACAGAGCGGTCNTCGTCTACAGGTTCNGCCTTAGGAGTAGCATCCNGAGACTTGGAACTANGTCCATAGGAAGNAGACCTCTTCGAAGACACGNGAGAGGAGGAACCATGCACGAGATGACTAGGACCATCCTTTGGAAGNCCNGAAGCGACTGGAACAGCANGTGGNGCTCGGGACGTAGACGGCAAAGGAGGGGCAGGAGTNTTCGTATTNCTNGCATCTGCCTCCCGTTTAGCTCTGCGAGTAACCCGGTCAGTATGTGGGGGGGGAGGTGCGTCGTCGTTTGGGTGCCATGTCCGGAAAGAAAATCCAAAGAGGATCTCAGGGTGCCAATAAGTTNATGATAAAANGAGCANTATTTACNGANGATGGCGATGGTGGGGGGTAATGTATGCCTGATTGCAAAGAGACGATGATTTCAGNTTTNAGATACTTTANNA
>SGPL01000285.1:0-19036 GCA_004802705.1 Bondarzewia mesenterica | reverse complement strand
ANTGANNNNCACNTGNNNCNNNCNNGGNNCAAGGNCNCNGNANAAGGTNNCNGAAGAAGAACGCGAATGATAGTCAGCCACAGACGTGTAGNAACAACGCGTGATCCAGATTTGTCAGCTAATGAAGTCTGCAAGAGGCTGCAAGATCTGGCAAGATCAGTGCAAGACAATTACNCAATTGTCAACCAATNGTCCTCGAGATCTATCGATGTAAGTAGATAGCTACATTTTAGCGGCTCTCTGAACACCACCCTTTCTGATGTGAAAAGTCCGTGTGTTTTCGGATATGTTTAATTGTGTGACCCACAGTACTTTGCCAGCATCGTAATTGTATTTTTCGGCGGTTGGTTCCGCTTTCATATGTGAACAGATGTGAACGTATCGGGAAAGAAATGACGAGCACACGAATTCCAGCCCGCCANATTCAGGCGCCTGCTTCCTTCGCAACAGAGTAGGCCCACAAAAACTCATATCAGCAAGTCTTGTCTTGAAGTCTTGTCTTGCCTTGCCTGTTTGGTTGGTGAGGAGCGATGGCAAGGAACACAGCAGAGTGGAATCGGAAGAAGAGTCATGTTTATTTTTAAGCTAANCACACATAGTGTNAAACAACGCGCACCATNCAGAAGTGAAGGACGGCATCATCGTCTTGTCATCAAAGCATCGCTTCTGAACCTCACCTAAGACTTCCGATAACTACCTCGCAGCGACAATTAGATTCCTTTCCGACCTGATAAAATTCAGATGGAAACGGGTTGATTGTCCTGTGCATCTATCGAGAAGTGAGTGAGTCCAACGCGACCGATCAGTGACGGCGGGTTTCCATGCTACCTTGTTGTTGATGAGGTCTTCTTTACACAACCGTTCAATTCTGGATTTATCACATAGATCCTGAGCTCTCGAAGGGCTCAGGGAGATGATCGTACAGAGCATTTGTGAATAAATGTGNATTTCCATATNTTTTCAGTGCTCAGACGCACCGAGTCTTACGATACACATCATACGTACGGTCCGTCCGATTCAGTCACCAGAATTTACTATCCNNTCATCTATGTCTCGCCTTCCTGTTTATACGCCGCACTTTGGATCAACGAGCCAAGAACCCCTTCACTGCCCATAGCGTGTCAAGTTTTTCAAGCTAAGGATTAGATGAGAAAATCGATCGTTNCTGGAATAATAAACGATAGNACTCACCAGCTGAGCAAAATTCGGGTTTCTTACGACGTCGCAAACAAGTCTTTCTAACTCCGATTGGCTGAGGTCGTACAAGTTAGCTGTTTCCTGCAAAGANGCCAGAAAGGAAGTGCGCTGTGTCTCAGAGATTCCCGATTGTGGTAAAGCAGCCCCAGCAANGGTTGGTGGTTGTCGANGCAGGACTTCATCAGACGCCGCNACTGGGAGCGGAGGCGGAGGCATCATGGCACTGTCGGCAGCAGATGACGACGGTGGAGATGAAGNTGGGAGGGGCGATCCGCCGGCCGGTCCCTGGATAAGGGCAGATATATCCCTTGCCTTGTTTCTCTCACCCTGAAAAGCTGATGGATGCGTTGTATCTGAGTATGGGAGCCTCGTCGACTGGTTACGAAAAACGGGGTCCGAAGCCTCAGAAGAACCTTCGAGAGCAAGAGAAGAACGACAAGCATTAGGGTCGCGTCCAGAGCTGAAAGATGCCGGAGATATTCCCGAGCTCGAGGAAGGTGCGTCATCNGAAGGTGCGCTNGTGATGGTCCCAGAGCTANTCGCATGGTAAGACNTATTTACCGAGCCCACCCCAGGTCCTACCAGAAACATACTGNGACGAGAGGCGATAGCGGATGNCTTCCGAGCAGAAGTCAAAGAAATCATGCTTNNCTCCCGCGCAGGAGCGGCCTGAGGCACGGGNGCAGCACTGTCCTTGCAAGGACAGACGGGGCGAATAGCATCGATGAACTGTGANGCCGCTTTTGCAGACTTGAAGTTGACCTGGAATCGTCGGTAGGCCTNATTTAAGGNCGTACGGGGGCATTTCTAAGACTTGATGACGGATGATGCAGCTAAAACNGAAGTATGCTTACTGCCGGTGATGTCGAGGAGCTTTCACGGGGATGCAGGTATCGNATACCNACGACGGANTCNCGGTACACGGCCTTGAGGGGGAGTCCCTGCGCGCCAGCTTGGGTNAGAGGAATAGACGAGAAGGCCAAAAGGTTTAGATCCTCCTATNAACAGACATAATGNTGTGAGAGGCTGGAGACATGAATATATGCGCACTGACGAAAACGACAGGATCCCGCTGATCGACGTCCATGGCATCAGCCTGGGCACCAGAGACGGCCNCAGTATCCATATACCACAGTATTCGTAGTCTGACAGATTCCAAGTCGCCGGTTGCATGCTTTNTGATATCAATAACGAGACGAATTACGGGNTTGACGAAGTGCTGCCATTCAAAGTCGACCGGCTGCGTTGTGATTTTTTTTCTGAGATTCAGCGAGTCTTGCTGATTGGGAGGGATACGACCTAGAGTATTTCAGAAGGTCAAAAGAGCCTGTGGTCGTGGTTGAATGCAGCATTGATACGTGGGTTTCTATGTGAATCAGTCAATTGAGGGCTAAGCTAAACGACAGCTCGTAGGGACAAGGTGAATTTAGAAAAGGACTTAAAGAGTGGATAAACAGGGATAAACCTACCGCTCCTAAAATAGCTATATAAACTCTTTAGAGACTCGATGGTGTAGTTATCACACCTGTCTCACATGTCGCTGTTCATGAATATGGTCACGCAGTACTACAATGTTTCGGAGGCGGATATGCGAAGTCAAGCCCTTCCTGAAAGATTCATCGAATTCGTTGTGACGCACCGTGACCAACTGCGGCGTAGCGTCGAGAGCCAGCAGGCGTTCCACAGCGGGCTCGCGAAGAGCTGCGAAGACCTTCCAAGCTGGCGGTGGCGGTGGAATGCCGCCCGGTCCGCATTGCGCAATCTCTATTCGGTCAAGCGTCGCAGCTGCAGCAACAGCAACAGCAGCAACACTTGCTGGGTATGAACGGGAATACGCAGTTCTTCACAGGTCAACAGCCATCGTCACGTCCTGGGACAACTCAGCCAACTATTGCCAGTATGTCGGGCGTGTCGGGAATGTCGATGGGCCCGATGGGCGGTATGCCTGAGTCGCAGATGCCGATGGGCATGAACGGCATGCCAAATGTGCCGCCACAGATGGCGGGCGCTGAGTTCCAGCAACATCAGCGACGTGCGATGCGGCCGCCGCCCCGGCTTCCGACAGAGGAGGATTTGCAGAATGCTACTAAATACATCGAGAGCTATACCGAGGGTTGGAAGAAATCGAGGAGTGAGTAACTGTCCATCGTATTTCGTGTTCCATTGTTGACGATATTGGTACGTTGCTTGCTTTTTCTCGTCTCGTTGCAGATTTGGACGACTTCCCATCTCAACACGTTCCGAAGGAAGGGCTCTTCATATACAACCAGGTTTTGGATAAGTTGATTCAGGCCATCGAGGATCTTGAACCTAACTTGCCCATGTACCATGCTGTTGTCAAGAACGAACTAGCAATTCACAAGCTTCTTGTTATTGTTCGTCACTTGTCTTCAACGGCAATGGTTTCTTAACTTTACTAATGTTATCCTCTAGTGCATTACTGCCCAGTACCAACACCAGCAGTGTAGCAAGGCTCATCCTCGCTTCATCTTCAACCTGAATATGTTGCGCGGCCTGCTGATGCAAGTCCAGAATGCGCATCAAGGCTTCGGACAGGTGTTATCGGCATTGGGCGCTGGTGCACGACCGGATGGTGGAGGTCGTCCTCCACCCCCTTCGGCTCCACAGCAACAGCTACAGCCGCTTCCCCCACAGCCTATTCCTCCTCCTGCTTCAGCACCTGCTCGCCAAGTGCCCATTTCTCCGCCTGCGAACTGGAGGAAGCCACAGCAAGCTCAAGCTCTGGTATCAGATGCAGCAGCGTCGACCCCGACTCCGCCACCTGTTTCCACTCCCACCGCGCAAGCTGCGACGCCGTCAATACCTACCGCTTCACCTCAGACGCCAAAGTCTCCGAAGAACAACTATACGCCCGTGAAGCCGAAACCCACTGCTTCCTCTGTCTCAGAATGACCTCGCCTACATTTTGACACATCTTAGCGCACACTTTCTGGTCTCTTAACATTTCAAGACTTTTGATTGTTCTCTGAGGTGCCTTACTCATTTTGTTTCCTTATACAGTATTTGACCGGTCAATAGGACACCCCCAGTCAATGATACACTTGTTTTAAAAAAACATCATAGCATCTCTCCTCTGCCTCTTTTTTTTTTTCTTTTTTACAGTCCATTAGTCTATGATACAATGCATGTCACAGAAAATAATGAGGCCATGCTGTGTGCAAGAAAAGTACGTTCAATCAATCGTTACGTCAAATGAGACAAAATCTGAATATTGTTGAGTGTGTTTTGAGTCTATCACTTAGAGATGAGTGACAAAAAATTATTCATGCAATCTTGATGCAATCAGGAGCTATCAGGAGAGTATTCAGCAGTCCGTCGGCAATTGCAGCCGGACAATTTCCCGGAGTCCGAGGCCGGAGTTTCCATTTCCCTAACGCTCTCAAGAGGAGGTTAGTCGCGTTCAATTTCAAGCCAGTCGCGTCAAGTTCCGTTCATGTGATACGACGATTCTGTCACATGTGTCGAAAGGCGTGACAGCAAGAATTGCACGAGTCGTGCACCTTCAAGCAATTATTCGTCTCAGAGTCAAAGTCCTCACCTCGGATTCGCTAGAGCTAAAGCTAGTACTTTCACCTTCATTATGGCCGGCCCAAATCTCGAGGTCTTCAAGTTCGCAGTATATGTGTTCTTCCCAGTGCTTGTATTCTTGCACTACGGCGACCCCGAGTGGTACAACACTAATGTTATCCCGGTACGTTCACTGAGTTCACCTCGTCTTCTCTGTGTTTACTACGAAGTTGCAGTACAAAGAAAGGATCTTTCCTTCAGAACAGAAGACAACACGTACATTGCCTACGAACCATCTCTCCGTGCGGGAGGAGTTGGAACGGATTAAGGCCCAGAAGGTCGCACGCAGAGCGGAGAAGGACCAGGCTGCGGGAAGCAATGTGGAAGAGCCTGCTATGAGCACGGAAAGGTTGGTTTAGTTTCTGTTGACTCATAGTTGGAATTTAGGAAGATGGTACGTCGTATGTCTGTGTACCCCTTTCGCCATGCTCAGTGCTATCTACCCTTCCTCCTACATAGGTATCTGTCGTCATGGTCTCTGTTTCTATATTGCATCACAATTCGCACCACATGTATCTGTATATCTAATCACACAACCCATCTCAAGTCCATTACTGTCAGTGTCTACTCGCCTCGTCTCATTTCTGCACCGTCAGTGTCTCGCCGTCTACCATGACATCCCATTGCCCTCCTGCCGCAATATCACTTCTGACGTTTTGATCGTATTCTGCCATCTCTTTCCCGGATATCTTAAATCCGCCGCAGACGATGAACACTAGAGTTCTTGTGCTGCTTCCGGCGCCAGACTCAGGCAGCGGGACTAAACGTTCCAGGAGGGACGGTTTGTAGGCAGGTGAGAGCGTGGTCGAGCAAGCAAGTTCAACCATCATCTTGTGATCCTCTGCAGATTATTTGACGCGGCTTAAGCCAATGAATAGTGTATAGCGTTTGCTTACTTACCAGCGAAGAGCAGTGCGGTTTGCATGCTCAGCTCATCTGGAATTGTCACGCATCTGACTCCTCCTTTTCTCTCTAGAGCAAACTTCACAACGCCTGCTGATGGTTCGGATGCACCTAGTGAAGATGCTCTGGAGCTAAGGCTATGGACGTATGCAATCTTGACATTATTTTGTTCGTCAAGTCGAACAGACGTTCCTTCGGGGACCTGTCGTGACGGGAAACGATTGGCCATGATGGACTGGTAGAAGCAGTTCGAGCCAAACGTCTCGAGCGCGACGATCGGTACTGGTGGAAGAAAGTGAAGGTGAACGAACACTGCCGATTTGGTTGAGCGCCTTACCATCATCCCAGCCGACATTCTTGCAACCTACAATTACTCCCCCAAGAAGCCCTCCGCCTCCAACGCTGCAAAATATAGCATCTGGCTTCATAGAATGAGGCAACTGAATTTTCATCTCGTCGATCATCGAGGCATGTCCTTTCCACAGGATTGGGTTGTCATATGCTGGGGCCAGCACCCTATTAGCCACATGTAAGCAGACATCCTCGTGCGTTCGCCAGAGTCACTTACGCATCTTTATCACTCTCCACTGCTCTCTCAGCCGCTCGCACTGCCTCGAGATAGAATTCTCCGGCAATGATAAGTTGAGCACCAAGTCGCTTCAAGAACAACCTCGTACTCTCGGATACACCCTCTGGCAAAAATATCGTACACTTGACGCCTAGGGCCTGCGATGCGCACGCTGCCGCAAGTCCCGCGTTCCCGCCGGACGCACATATGATGTGGAGTGAAGGACCGTGGATGGCTAGTTGGTGCTGGACGAAGAGCGAAAGTCCACGGTACTTGTATGATTGTGGAGGTTGGAGATTCTGTGAGAAATAAGTTGTGATTTTGGTACGTCATTCCTTGTGCTTTGACAAATTGGAGAGTATCAACCTCGAGTTTGAGATAAACTGAGTGGTTTGGCCCTAGGCTGTTGGATATATGGATGGATGGTATGAGGGGTGTTTCCATCCACAGCTTTAAGGGCTGGCGCTCCGATGATTCGTCTAGCTTAGACATTGTTGGTGCGTCAAATTTCCGTTTGCTTACGGTAAGTATATGGTTTGCAGAGCAAGAGGTGTGGATTGATAGATACTCAAATTACAGAAATGTCGACCGGAGTTAGATGTGACTCACTTGTTTCGGCTCCCAGTGTCCGTTCCGATCCGTCACATGATCGACGCGTCGAACCCTGATCAAGTTGCGCGTCGATCGCTCAACGCCGACTCGCAAGACTAAATATCGTAGTACCATATAGTCCTGGTTGTCTCTCGCTATCCGAGGTCATAATGATACACTGTTCATGTGCCTGGGCGGCTGCTTGAGCAGGGTCACATAGCCTCGGGTGAATCTCGGACGGGTTAGCGGCCCGCTCTCTTCACTTTCTCTCTTCTCAAGCAGCATCATGGGCGTGAGTTTTCCGCTTTCAGTTTGGTGAGATCACTTATAAGTGTTGGGGGTGTCGATAAACTTTCAACAGGTCTTACGGACATCGATATGAAGTTCAGCGACGGATTTTGGCTGTTGAAGAACGGCGTCAAGGCATACCATGGTCTGCAGGTTGTCCAGACCACAGAGGAGAAGGATGGATATAGTCTGCAAGTTGCGACAAGGTATATCAGACACAGAGGCGATACTTTAGGAGGTATGTATCGACCTTCAGCTGTTGCATTCATCGATGTCATACTATCCCACCTTTCTAGGTCCCCTCTTGAGTATCAAGGTGCATTCTCCTACCGAGGGCGTGATCGGTGTCAAAATTGATCATTTCAAGCACATTGATCCACTCCCAAACATTGTCTTGTTCCCTGACGTCCCACCCGTCCCGTCCGTTTCTCTGGCGAAGCTCTCTGCGTCTTCGCCCCGCCAACCTCCGATTCACGCTCTGACTACGGCAGGTTTGACGGCAGAGATTACTTCCATTCCCTAAACAGTCACTTTCAAGTTGTCGAAACGCACGCTGACCTTCGCGGGTTACAAATACCAAGCCGTCTATGATTTACCATACAAGTGGACTTTAAACACCGCTTCTAACGCCTCTTGCTTGGCCCAGGACCTGAGCTTTAATCCCAATCCAGAAACACCTCCCGATACCGTGCGATACGTACACTCGGAGCTTAACATGTCCCCCGGAGAGTTGATATATGGGTTGGGTGAGCAATTTGGGGCGTTCGTTAAAAATGGTGAGTCGATAACCTCCCTCATCGGGCGCCCACCCTTGTCCGTTGTAAATTCGGGCTGTCGTATTGATCTGTTTGATCATATAAGCCAATCTGTGAGTGTCTGGAACCGCGACGGAGGGACCTCAAGCGAACAAGCGTACAAATGTGTTCCCTTCTACATGACCAATCGTGGTTATGGTGTCTTCATTAACCATCCAGGAGAAGTTGAAGTCGAGGTTGGAAGTGAGAAAGTTTCTCGAGTGGGTGTCAGCGTCGCCGGAGAGAGCTTGGAGTACTTCTTGATATATGGCGAGACACCCTTGCAGGTTCGTGGTTCTCTTTTCTGCACGCGTAGAATTTATTCATGCTCGAATGCATCAGATTCTCGAACGCTATACCATCATTACAGGGCGTCCAGCTTATTTTTTCATTCTCTGTATAACTGACGACATGCCCTCGCATTGATCACACAGAATTGCTCAGATTACTCCCCGCGTGGACATTCGGTCTTTGGCTGTCAACGTCGTTCCTCACTTCTTATGATAGCAAGACCGTCTCGGGCTTCTTGCAAGGTATGCGGGAGCGTAATTGCCCCGTCCGCGTATTCCACTTAGACTGCTTCATCCAGAAGCAATATGAATGGTGCTCATTCACCTTCGATCCTGACAATTTCCCGGATCCTGCGAAATACCTAACGGAGATCAAGCAGACTTATGGCGTACAAATTTGCGTATGGAGTGCGTCTTTTTCTCACTTCGAAAGATCTCCCACTCATTGCCAAGCGAAGTCAATCCTTACATCTCGCAATTATCCCCCATTTTCGCTGAGGGCGTCAAGGGGGGATACTTTATCAGGAGGCCCAATGGAACACCTTGGCAGTAAGTGCCGGTGTTCATCTCTCATTGTAGTTGTAGACTGCTAATGCCGCTGGACAGATGGGATCTTTGGCAGCCAGGCCTAGCCATCGTTGATTTCACCAATCCCGAAGCTACACGGTGGTATACAGACAAGCTGTCCGCTTTGATAGATCTCGGTGTTGACTCGTTCAAAGTTCGTTGGTCGATTCCTCATCGTTTGGCAGAATTCAGATGTCATTCCTCAGACGGACTTTGCCGAACGCATTCCTCACACCGGGGTAGTCTACCATGATGGTTCCGACCCTATGCGCATGCATAATGTCTATGCCGTCCTGCACAACAGTATTGTATTTGGATTATTAGAAAAAAGGTTAGGCAAGGGCCAGGCTGTCGTCTTTGCGAGAGCCGCGCATGCCGGTGGACAGAGATTCCCCGTGGTAGGTCTCACATCTTCATATATCAGGTAATCAACGATACACATTTTGCGTATGCAGCACTGGGGAGGCGACTGCGAGTCTACATTTGAGGCTATGGCAGAAACTCTCCGTGGGGTTCTTAGCCTTACGCTATCTGGTTTTGCATTCTCTTCTCACGACATTGGAGGTTTCGAGGTGAGAAACTCTTACATAGCGTGCTCTCGACCTCTGATCTTCGATTGTAGGGTCGTTCTCCACCAGAAGTATACCATCGCTGGGTTGCATTTGGTCTGTTTTCGTCGCACTCCCGTTTGCACGGCTCGCACTCGTACCGCATCCCTTGGGAGTATGGTGAAGAATCGGCGACATACATGGCAAAGTTTTTAGAGGCGAAACATCGGTTGATGCCTTACCTATACAATCTGGTACGTTCAAAGCTATCTGGGACGCATCGCCCTCCGTAACCTGTAGCGTGCTCTTGCTAGGCCATCAAAGCAAGCCAGATCGGCCACCCAATTCAACGCGCAATGTTCCTCGAGTTCTTGTCCGACCGCACGACCCACACTCTGGATCGTCAATACATGCTCGGGCCATCACTGCTCGTCGCTCCCGTGTTTGTCGGTGCGTCAGAAGAGTCCGAGTACTATCTGCCCGCAGGCCGTTGGACGTCATTCTTCGATCCGAGCCGGACGGTCACAGGCCCCGCCTGGATGAACGAAATTGTTCCCTTAAACGAGTTACCTGTCTGGTTCCGTCCTGGCACGATTCTTCCATTGGGTCCCGAGCGAACTGGACGTCCGGATTACGAGCTGAGTGACGGCCTTCATATCCAGCTATACGAGATCGAGGAGGGGAAGACTGTTCAAACGGACATACCAGTTGGCGATGGAAATATTATCCCGGCGACAATCATGGTAAAGAGGGTTGGGGATGAGGTCACTGTGTCTGTGGTCGATGGGAAGGTTGGGTTGTCTTCCGTTACGCTGTTCGCTCAGGAGCTTGGCCAGAGGACTGTGGCTGATGCAATTCAGGTGGCAGGCGGGGCAGGCGCAAAAGTTTTGGTTACCAATGGCGAAACAGGCATTGTTTTGAAACTTCTATAGTCATCACTGGATCACCAGCCATATGTATGCACTGAGAATCTACTAAGTTATAGTAAACCTGAATACATTGATTTCATTTGGATATCGAGTCCTAGGGCACTATAGCCAAGTGGTTACGGCGACAGATTAGAAATCTGTTTCACTATGTGAGCGCAGGTTCAAATCCTGCTGGTGTCGTATGTCGTAAGGAATGAATTGATGATTTTTTTCCCCAACTCAAATGCACTTTGTTGTTTGTTATCCTCGTGGAACCTGAGCAACATCGTATACTTATATGCTGATTAGTGGTTTTAGGATATAATTAATTTTATATGTACAAGTATTTTCTTCACTGGGGAAGTACCGATTGGCGTCGGCAGTAACCTCTGAGCTTTGACGGTGACAGCTCGAATGACTCACTGAAGCATCTCAATTTGCAGCAATATGTAGAACTCCGTTTAAGCATATGCAAACATCTTCTTCACTGTGAGATGCCTCATAACCAAGATCATAAGCGCGCTGAGCAAGGAAAGTGATCCTGCAAAGTAGATCGCTGGACGGAATGCCGTGCGACCCGCGCTAGAGCCTCCGTATGCATCCAAAAGCCATCCGGCAACAGGAGAACCCTATACCAAGCATGTTATTTGTGACGTGCAAGACATAGCCGTTTACTAGTATCACGTACCAGTAAGTAGCCGAAAGCCCAACCCGTCACAACCATCGCCAGCGCGCTTGCGAAGCGTGTTTGCCCATACATATGGCCGACGACGCTGGGCATCGTGGAGAAAAACCCGCCGTTCCCCAAGCCGTTCAGCACGATGAACACGACGAGCGGTGCGAGGCTCGCGGATACGGGCCATATGGCAAGCATGCTTACGGCGGCGAGGATGAGGGTGAGCGCCAAAGAGGAGATGGGGCCGACTTTGTCGCAGAGGAGCCCGAAGCCGACACGTCCAAATGCAGAGGAGAGGTTGAAGACCGCTAGGAGCCCTGAGGCGAGGAAGGCGGATGCGCCGAGGGAGTTAGCGTAGAGGGGAATGAAGAAAGCTGGGACGAGGATGGGGAAGGTAGCAAGGCCGGAGCCCAAGAATAAGAGGATGAATTTAGGATCTCTGAAGAGGCTCCTAGAGAAATATATGAGTTGCACGTTGAACGAGGGAGCAGGCAGACAAAAGCGGCAATTTACCATTCTACGGTTGCGGACGCGCGACGAGTGCGTTCTTTCAGAAGCATGGCCGCAGGTATTGTAATTCCGAGAGTGATAAAACCCAGAATCCTGAAAGTCCATGGGATGCCGACGCGATCAATAAGCGAGCTTATTGACATGGACCATACACCCCCGCCAATTCCTCCGCCTGCAAAGACGAAGCCGTTGGCCAAGCCACGGCGACGCTTAAAGTACTGTGCAGGAAGGGACCCGCAAGCCTAGAACACAGGATAGTATCAATACATACGGTAAATTCCACGGGACGTGAAAGATTGTAATCACCATAAAGCACAGGCTCGTGCCGAAACCCACCAGGACACCGTTCGTCACAAAAAGTCCTCCCACACTGGTCGTGGCAAATGAATTGAGAATTTGGCCCAAACCGAGAAAGAGACACGCGACGAGCGCGGAGTTGCGCGTCCCGAGCCATCTGATGATGCGCGCGTTGACGAGGGCGGCGAAGGAGATGAAGGCGAAGGTCGTGGAACCGATGAACGAGAGCGTGGAATCTTTGGCCAGGTGAGAGGCACTCAGCCGGGCTTGCATTATGCCCCAGGCATACGTTAGACCGACATAAAAGAACCTGAGGACGGTTGACGCCGCAGTGTTAGCATTGAGAGGTTCATAAATCAAAAAATGTTTGAACGTACGAAATCACGCTGCATGCCGCGACAATCACCCATCCATATCCACCATCAGGTGTATCATCAACGACAGCTGCTGAGCGGACGGATTCGACACTGCTCTGATGTTCCACAACCACTGTCTCGACATGGCTCTTATCATCAGCTGTGATTGATGAAGATTCGAGTTCGTGGACTCGGATGGGGGCAAGCTGTATGCAAACTTCAGCTCCCGTTGTGGACATCGTGAACATTTTTTCTCCAAGACTCAGACTCACGATGTAAGTACTCTGATATACTCAGCGTATCTCTTGTAAAAAGTCTTTTGCCGGAGATGCGTCTTATCGGGCTGCGGGCTATCGTCGACCGAACTGGTTGTAAAGCAAGCTGCTCCCATGTTGCAATTTGACTCGGTTACGTGAGTACTTACAGGAACGGATCCGAACTGATACCACGGATTACTAGCACTCATGGATTCCGTTCCGTTATTTTGCACCATCTCAGTGAGTGCAGTGCTCCTGTACAGCAATCGAATGCTCGAGCAAACGTGTCGCACAACAATTCAGCTCCTAAACTCCTTGCATTCGTCCCCAATTACAAACAAGAGGGAGCACAAGAAACCCGCAATTACAGCTGAATACTGCACCCAAATAATAGCTCAATAGAATACTTGTCGTGAGAGATCGTTAACCATGCTTCGTCAAATTAGTCGAGCTCGTTCAGCGCCCGGCTGGCGAGCAAGTTGAGGGCAACCAAGGTATCAGCACTAAAAGGGAAAACAACCATCAGACAACAGACAAATTGAGATGCGATGTCCGGAACTCACTCAAGGTCACGGCGGAAGAGGCTCTCAATCTCGTTCACAACGGGTCCGACAAGGGAAGAGGCCGCGAGTCCGGCCAAGCTACCGATGACGCCCTTGCCAGTGGAGCTGAGAGGCTCGCGAGCAGCGAGGATGTCCTCGAGTTCACGGCGGGCGTTGGAATTTCCACCGCCGAAGAGCTTTTCGACTTCGTTGACGATAGGACCAACAGCGGACGACGCCCCGAGACCGACCAGACTGCCGAGGATGCCCTTGCCGGTGGAGCTGATAGGCTCGCGGGCGTCAAGGTCGCGGCGGCTGTTACTATTGCCCAGGATCGAGTTGCCAGCGGCGACAACGCCGCCAGAAGCAAGGCCGCCAAGGACGCTGTTCTTGAGGACGGTGGTGAGATCTTGCTCTGCGGATGGGATGAGCTTCCCGAGGATGCTGCCGAAACCACGAGCATCAAGTTCCTCGAGAGCGCGGCGGCTACATGACGCGGCTGCTTAGTTTGGGACTGTAAGGGGAAATGAGATTGAGGACGTACGTGTTGGAGTCGCCTTCGACAGCTTGCCCAGCTGCAACGACTCCACCGGAGGCGAGACCACCGATGACGCTGTTCTTGAGGACGGTGGTGAGATCTTGCTCTGCGGATGGGATGAGCTTCCCGAGGATGCTGCCGAAACTACGAGCGTCGAGCTCCTCGAGTGCGCGACGGCTCGAAGTCTGGCTGCCGCTGCCACCACCTCCAAGCAATTGTTCGAGGCCAGTCAGAGCACCACCACCAAGAATACCGGTGCCGAACTCTTTTAAGATGGTACTGACAGGGAGTCCACGAGTCGCAAGTTCACTGCAGAGCGAAGAGGAATTAAAGGCTGTGCCAAAAGATGATAAAGCTGAAACCTTACTTGAATTCCCCGGCAGGGGTCATGAGGGTTTCAAGTATGTTCTTCAAGGCATTGGAATTGACGTCGCGGCGGCTGGAAGATGACTCACTGCCTCCGCCTAGGAAGTGGTTGAGGGCAGCAAGGGCACCACCGCCAAGGGCACCGACACCGAGTTCCTTGCCAATAGTGCCAAGGCTCAGGCCACGAGCATCAATCTCCTCAGAACGGGCCTGAGTGTGACTATTCAAAAGGTGAGATGTTAGCGGATCCCCATCTTGCTGAGTGGGAAAACTTACGAAACGGGAATGGCCATCACGGGGGACGCGGCGGCGGCGATGAGGAGAGCAGCGACAGCAGCAGAAGAATGCATTTTGACGAAGATGGTGATAATNATNNAAAAGTAGTTCTTTGAGTTATTGAATGAGGGCGCGAATGCAAATGAGTGGGTGAATAAAAAACGTAGAAGGCTAGAAAATAAACCGGCGTGTTCAATATTGAAGAAGACATTGGGAGGGAGAGGACGAGGAGCACTCACCAACCAGTACCGAGGTGAATATGAAATGAGCAGGAGCTGAGGAATCAGGGTGAGCAGCCCCACCTTTTTATATGTTTAAAAGACATTGAAACGGTGAAGTTCGGTTCGAGTCGTTGATGGCGCCTTCTCCGTTGGATATCTCTGGACCATCAGAAACCAGGCCCGGTGGTCATGCAGAACATCATATTGCGGTTAGTGCAGCGTGCACTGGATGATTCAGAGGCGTCAGTGAAGCGAGCCTGTGTGGGCGCTTGGCTGTCTTTACCAGTTACAGGTCCATACCACACAGTGATGCCAAGTAGACATTTTTGATGCATTTTGGCGATGTTACGCCTGGAACGTGGTCTGGGTGAAGTTCGAACATTCGCGGGGTGCCATTAGGCTTGGGTCGGTGGACAGGCGGTACAGCAGATTGGGCGCCAATTGACGCTAATCAGCAATTGCAAGGATAGCCGTGCGTTGCTGGTGAAAAAATATGATTGTCGATGACGGCCGTTGTTTGCTTGGAGGCTCAGGCTCATGGCCGCCGTGTCGACTGAGACGATCAGGCTGTGCGCGCGCTTTCCCCCTCTCGAGTCTCGCCGCATCAAACTACCGCGAGCTCCGAAACGGTAGCGCGTAACTTAGCTCCTAGCGGTAATGATGATGCTTGCCTCCGTTCGACCGTCTCTCCGTCTTCCACTGCGGTTAAGACCTTCATTTGCTGCTGCTCTGCATGCGCAAGCCCAACAACCGTCATCGAAATACACCGACGCGTCCCATGGCGTCGACCCCTCTGTTTCTTCGACCCCTCAAGACCTCACCCCATCCCAGAGAAATGCATTAGACGCTGCTCTCCGTGTCGACCAGGCCGGAGAGATTGCCGCAAACTTTATTTACAAGGGTCAACTGGCCATCTTGCGCCGAGATCGTTCAACAGCCTCGTTGATTCAAGTGCGTTTGATCTCCATTTCGTGAGCATAGCAACCTCGTCTGATGGGTATCGTTTCGCGGCTTGATCAGGACATGTGGGATCAGGAGAAGAAACACCTGGCCGTCATGAACAAGCTGCAGGTACAACATCGCGTCAGGCCCACTGTCCTTTGGGAGGTTGCGAAAGTGGCTGGCTTTGGCTTGGGGGCTGTGACTGCCTTGATGGGCAAGGAGGCCGCTATGGCGTGCACTGAGGCAGTGGAAACCGTCATTGGCGAGCATTATGATGAGTGCGTATCACAGTATCTGCTTTTCTTGGCATAATTGTGCTCATTTCATATCTCTGTAACAGCCAATTGAAGGAAATGGACGAGTTCTCAACCGAGCACCCGAGTCTCCCTTTGCTGAAGGACGTCATACGTGAGTTCCGGGACGATGAGTTGGAGCACTTGGACACTGCGGTCGAGCACAACTCTCAGCGCGCGCCTGCACACGCGTTGCTTAGCTCTGTGATCGGTGCTGGCTGTAAGGTTGCGATTGAGCTCTGCAAGAGGGTCTAAATTGCGGAGTCGAATGCATTGCTGCTCGAATACGGAATGCGACGTAATGATAGCGAGATGATAATTTACTCCTCTGTTGGCTGAGCGCTCGGTGGTGGGATCCTATATAGCGATTCATTCTTGCGCTTTCCAGGGAACTGCCATTTGCGCTGAGGGAAACGAAACGACGTAGATGAGTATATGCGACGTGCGCGACCAACACGCGAACGTACGTCCTGCTGGGCTGTGAACCAGAGAAGCCCGGCCGGAATGAGAACCATACCAGCCAGGGAGATCAAAGATGCTTTGGTCGTGAAGCGGAAGTGCTTGTAGACATCCTCACGCTACGATATACAGTAAACGGAGTTAGTGCCCGTGAAGTTAGATGAAGTTCGAAGGTTTACCATTCGGTTCCATCTGTCCACGGCTGGATCATGCTGGACCAATGTTTAGCTCATAAACATCTGTAAAATATATATCCACCCACTTTCACATAACCTGAGAAAGAAAAAAGGCGAATGAGTGTAAGAACAAGCGCAGCACACAATTCACTGACCGTGAGCCATGGTGGATGATATTAAGTCGGAGTTTGTTTACTCCTGTTTATCCCATACGTGTTCCGTCACCGTCACCTCGCTACTTTCATACACACATCATCAGACTCATGGCTTACAACAACCGCGAATGGGACAGAGGTAAGAGTAATAATTGGGACGACGGTGGAGGTGGAGGTTGGTATGACCATAGTGGAGGCGGAAGAGGAAATGTCAGAGGAAGAGAGGAGGACTATCACGGTGAAGGAAAGAGGAGAAAATATAACAACGGGGTGCGTCAGCGCAGCAATTCATCATTCGCCGGTCAAGTTTTTCATGCATAATTGTCTCCAGGGTTATGATGCGTCACAGAACTGGGATGAAGGCAGCTATGATACGAACTATTACGATACGAGCTATCACGATACGAGCTATCACGAACAACAAGATGTCCGCCCGTCGCGGGGCGGCTACGGCGGCGGCAGCAGCGGCGGGGCTGGTCGCGGCGGCGGCGGATTCCATGCTCAAGCCAAAAAGCCTCTCGTCCCCAGCGAGCCCAGCGCGCATGTCATCTTCCTTGGACTGGATCCTGATTTCACCGAGGCGGACGTCCGTTGAACTTCCTTCCTTCCGTCGCCATATGCAACCTCACTGAACGTCTGCCACAGCTCCAAGCGTACCTAGCCGGTCATGGCTGCTCTATCGAAACGGTCACAATAATCCGAGAGAGATCAACAGGCACTTGCCCATCACTTGACTCTGCTGCTGGCCATTTGCATTGACGTCTCTTTTTCTTTTTTCCCCCCTCCTTGTTCCTCTGCTCCTTTGAAGGCCAATCAAAAGGTTTCGGCTTTGCGCAGTTTACGACCGTCGAGCACGCGCGTGCGTTCGTCGATCCTCTCTTCCCATTCATCCAGGTCCCTCCGCCCGCATCTCACGGTGCGTCCGCAACGGCCGCATTCCACAAGGCCCTGGAGATGGGCACGCCGCACAACGGCCGTAGAGTCAAGATTGATTATTCTCAGAGCGCTAACCCTGGAGATAAGAACCGCTTTGGTAGGCCGACGCACTCGAACGACGGGACGCGCGACATCGGCAATTCGCAGGCACCGGTCTTGTTGTTCCGCGGACTGGATTCGCTTTCTGGCCCTCAGGCTATTGCACAGGCTATGAAGACGTCTTCTGGGCTTCACACGGAGGGCGCGAAGGGTATGAAGCGGATCATACTCATCAAGGATAAGGTCACAATGGCAAGCTGGGGCTTTGCATTCGTGGAGTTTGTGGATGTGCAGGTAACGTCGTCTTTCAAACTGCGATGTCTCGTTGGAGATGCTTGATGCTTCAAACTCTTTCTCTTCTTTATAGGCGGCTTCGGCCGTTCTCGCGGCAATGATGTCTCCTCAAATTCATCCGAATGGCTTCCGTATCTCTGATCGTCCCGTTGCGGCCTCGTTCGCGCACATGTACTCTTTCCAGCCCCTGTCGGATCCTATGCAGCGCGACGCAGCCAGCATCCCCTCTTCGTTGGCTCTCGGTGGGGTAGAAGGCACATGGGTCAAGTACTGGGACGAAGCTTCGACAATCGCTATGCTGGAGTTTAAAGTTGAGGAGCCTGTCCAGCAGCCGACAGCCACCGGCGCGGTTAAGAAGGAAAGAAAGAGGAAAGGTAATCGGTCTTTCTCTTCTGAAATTGCTGTGTTTTACCGTTGCATTCTAGCCGTTGATGATCATGCGGTGGAGCGTCCGGCGCCTGTCGAGGCGTCCGCTCTGCCAGTTTCCGACAAGCCCGTCACTCTGAGTTTCAAGGGAGGTTTGGCCTCCAGCAAGGGCGTGGCCAGCACAGCACGTATGGCGCCCCATCATCTTCCTGCTATATTTATCATCTGACTTTACTTCGGCACCAGCGAAACCGGCGGCACCGTTGACCTTGGGATTCTCGATGACGGACGAGACGGCCACGAACGATGATGAGAGTGCGGAGAAGACTTCTGCGACCGATGACGCCAAGGGTTTGTCCCATGTTCCGAGATGTGAAGACGATTTCTTGTGGATGTGTGTATTGATGGTTCGTGCCATGCAGTTGCTGCGGCCAAGAAGGTGCCGCCGATGATCGCCAGCAAGAAGGTGCGTTTCAGATCAGTTCTCCTCGCGATGATTATCGAACTCAGTCCCTAATCTATCCACTATATGATGTTTCAGACCGCCAGCAATATCAACAAGTGGAATCAAGTCCAGGAAGAATTAGGCGCGGGCGTGTCTGCCGCCGGCCCTTCAACTTCGACGGCATCGGTAAAGTCTCTTTCACTGAGTGCGGGGTGTGTTATTCTGAACGCTGAACCTTGATTCTTACTAGGCAACTCCCGTGAAGCAGGGCACGCCTGCGAAGTCGGTGACCCCCGAAGTCAAGGCCAAGTCTTCCACGCCACTGCCTCCCGAGACGGAATTCGAGTTCTCTGACATGGTCAAGTTTACCTGCCTGCTTTGCGCGCGGCAATTCAAGTCGCTGGACCAGC
Organism: Bondarzewia mesenterica; assembly: GCA_004802705.1. Lineage (NCBI taxonomy): Eukaryota > Fungi > Basidiomycota > Agaricomycetes > Russulales > Bondarzewiaceae > Bondarzewia > Bondarzewia mesenterica. The sequence continues at coordinate 240 of SGPL01000285.1, read as the reverse complement.
TCAAGCGGCATAACAAGGAATCCGACCTCCACAAGGCACGTACCTGTTCGCGCCTTGCACATGTCAATAACCTTTCTGATCGTTTGACATTCTAAATAAAAATAAAATCTCGTGCAATAGAAAAATTACAGGGATGCCAACCTACGCGATCTCGCCCGCGAGAAGGCCAGCGCCGCGAAAGTGGCGGCCGCGTCGAGCTCGAGCGCCCCAGCGCAACCCAAGTATCGGGACCGCGCCTCC
>SGPL01000284.1:0-43054 GCA_004802705.1 Bondarzewia mesenterica | reverse complement strand
CACCCGCAGAGCAACCCGGACGTCTTGCCGCGGCCCTTGAGCAGGTCCGTCAGCGTGCAGCGCGCCTCGGGCTCGACGAAGAGCATCCGTCGGATCGCGGGTCGCGTCTCGCGTGGAAGCAGGCGGAAGATCGACTCGGCGCCCCCGATGCCCCCGTGGAACGTCGCGATGGACGCTGTGCTGTCTGCGCGTGGTCGCGTGGCGCGCGCAGCGGTCATGCGCCGTGGGCCGGCAGCTTTGGTCGTCGACGGGGCTTTCTTCTCCTTCACCTCCTCCACCTTCTCCTTCACCTTGGCCGCCTTGCTCTCCCCGTTCACCTTNNCCTTNNTCTCTCCAACNTCCGCCTTTGTCTCTTCAGCCTCACCCTGCGCCTTGTCATGCTCCTCCTTCTCGTGGACAGCCTCCAACGCCCGATCCACTTCGACCGCCCGCTTCCGCTCCTCACCAGGCAAAACCTGCCCATGCGCCGCCACCGTCGGCGTACGCAACCGCGGCGAGACGATGCGGGCGTGTTTCATCGTCGGCGTCGGCATGTCGTCCGTGTACGTCTTCTCCGACAACGACGAGCTCGGATAGCCCAAGTACGACGGGCTGATCATCGGCGACGACGGCAACGACTCTGTCGACGTCCCAGGGCGCGCAAAGATCTGCACGGACGGGTCCATGTCCTGCGGGCTCTCGGCGCGGGGCAGGCCACCGTTGGAGAGGAGTGTGGGCAGCGTCGCGGTCGAGCGCCCGCCCCCCATCGTGACCGGCAGGAGGTCTGCGATGCGCTCGGAATCCGAGGCGGACAGATCAGAGTCGCGTGACGGGGCCGCCCAGACAGAAGGCTCGGTGTCTGAGGTCTCCGAGACCGACCTCGTGTCAAACGCGCTGCTCGAGATCGTGGACGCATCGGTAATCGAGACTCTGCTCCCATCGTCGTGGTTGTGGGGCATGGGTGGCGCCGTCGCGGCCTTGCGCGGGGAGGGCGGGGGCACGTTGACGGTGGGCAGGCCATCGCTGCTGCCGTTGAGAGACGACAAAGACGGGATCACGGGCGACGGTGCGGTCGAACGCCTGAGAGGCTTCGGTTCGGGCTTTCGTGAGAGCTCGGGGTGCGTGTGGACGAAAGAGCGGAAGCTGGGATCGGATTTGGGATCGGGGATCTTCCAAGGGAAGCGGCGCAGGATCATGCACATGAAAATGACCGCGACGCTCCACACGTCCGTCTTGCGGGGGTCGTAGCTGTCCTGGCTGAGCACCTCGGGCGCGAGGTACGGATCGGAGCCGACGACGCCCGTCGCCTTTTGCTGCGCCTTGCCGGGGTAGTGAAAGACGGTGGCGGTCCCGAAATCGATGAGCTTGACGACGTTGTTGGTGGTCATGACGCAGTTGTCTAGCTTGAGATCTCGGTGGGCGAGCCCCATCTCGTGCAGGTACTCGACGCCGTCGCAGATCTGGCGGAAGACGCAGTAGATTTCGGGGCGACACATCTTGCCCGACATGACGACGCTGAAGAGGTCATATGGTGCGTATTCCATGACCTGAGGAGCGCATGTATAAGGACACGACATGCCACCGGCTGCACACACAGACGCACCTCATAGTAATGCCCATGATCCGACACGATGTCCACCGTCTTGATGATGTTGGGATGCTGGAGCGTCGAGCCGACGCAAAACTCGGCCGTCACCTTCTTCTGGTAGTCCTTCTCCGACTCGCCCGTGCGCTTGGGCCTAAACTCCTTGACAGCAAAGACGTTCCCACCGCTCTTGGTGTTGCCCTTGATCAAGCGCACCGTGCCACCGGCGCCAGAGCCAAGCACGCGACCCCACTTTCCGTACTTCTTGGACAGATGCGCTTGTGTCGCTTCGGACAACGAGGTGATCGGGTGTTGTCCATGATGTCCAGCGGCGGGGACCAACGAGCCCGACATTGCCGGTAGCTTGGGGTGGTGGCGATACGGGACGTCATGCGTCGGGGAATGCGAACCCTTCCTGCTCGATTTGGGAGACAACGACGAAGGCGACGGCGTCTTGTTTACGGCGCGGTCCTTGCCCACCTTGATACTGCCCGCAGGTGACTTGTCGTCCTTGTATTTGTCCTTGCGGAGGAACATCGAGAGCTTGTTGTCCTTGTGCACCTTGACTTCTGGAACGGGCGTCGCGCCGGCGTCGGGCTGAGAACCATTGGAGCGTGGTGGTGTAGGGGGTTGGGTGGGAGGTTGAGTTGACGGTTGGGTGGACGGCTGGGTGGACGGGCTGTCGGAGACGGGGCCATTCTCAAAGTCGGCACCCCGCAACTGGTCAGCGGGAACTTGATGGGGTTCTGCAGGGGTGTGGATCCCAGTGACTGGGAAAGAAGCGTTAGCGGCTCTGGGATGGCGGGGTGACTGGGGGTGATGGTGAGGGATGTGGTGATTGAGAAAGCGTTTGAGATCGTGGAGAGGACCGGGCAAGTGTTTGGCAGCCTTAACGGAAGGGGTCGGTGGTGGTGGTAACGGATCCTGCTGGCGCTGTTCTGGGGAAGTAGAGGAATCTGGAAATGGCTGTGGAGGGGATTGCATGGGAGTGGTAGGTGCTGTGGTCGAGGTGAGAAAAGCGAGAGATTTCTTGCGACCGGTGAAGGCTAAGCGAGAAGGCACGGTGGATTGGTCGGTCGGAGGATTTTGAGAGACGGAACCAGAGCGTTTGCCAGGGGATGGGGGCAACTTTGGGAGCAGGAGGGAAGAAGAGCGAGGGTGTTGAGGAGCCTGGTGGGATGGGGAGTATAGGGAGATAGGAAAAAAATGAGCGTCGTAGCAAGGATGTAGCTGGGGAGGATGAGGACAAGTGCAAGCACGTACCTGCTCCTGAGAATTAGGTGTATTATCGGTGGGAGAGGAGGGTGTGGCATTAGATGGGTGTGTTTTGGCGGGGGACGGAGGGGACGGATTTGGTGGGCGTTGAGGAGGAGGAGATGGGGAGGCGGGGGGTGGAGGAAGGGGGAGCTCTGTGGGTAGTTTGTGAGGTGGACTGATGTGAATGTTTGTTGATGATTCTGCGGGCGAGGTTGGGATTGAGAGAGCGAGGGGCTGCATGGGACGGGCGGAGAGCATGGTGGTGGTGGACGAAGGGGAGGGACAGAGGACCGTTGGGGTCTGTGAGCCGTCGGGCAATAACTGACTTAGCAAACCGCTGTAATCCCTCTCGGTCCGGCAACCCGGCTGTCCCTTCGGCCGCGTCCTGTCTCAGTTCTTGGCCCACTTTCCTATCCTCTCCACCGGCCAAGCATTCTTCACACCCAACAAATTATTCATTAATAAAATGCCATCGCCCGCCCGCCCAGGTCGTTTGGTGACCGCCGTGAGCTTCCCAGCAACACAGGTCGGTCGCATGCACGAAGCCGTCGGTTGTGCCGAGGACCGCCGTGTCACGCGCTCTCCCGCTCCGACCGCTCCATCCGTTTCCGACCACCATTTTTTTTCCACTTTCCAGCGCTCCCTAAAATTTTAAAAACAAAAACAGAATGCGAGCTCGGCAACCATGCAACGAGCGATGCTCCACGATAGCCACCCAGTTCACCCAAACCGGCATGGCCGCAACCATGACCCAGATACTTTGCATCATTTTTCTCCCATCGCCGCGCACCTCCGAACGCTTACAACGCTTACGCGCGCCCGGTTACGAGGCTTTCGTGCCCAATCGCCCTTTGCTTCGCTCGGCTTCCCTGCAAACCCCACTGATTGACGAATCATGTTAGATCAAATATTAGCTCTTCACCAGCGGCCGGAGCTACTTATATGTAACCCTGTCGTTCTTGCTCTTACAAGCAACGGCACTAAAGTCGTGTCCCCACCATCTTTGTCACCCGCCGTCCTAAAAATACGATTAGCGCGAGGGCCACAAACTGCTATCGAACCATACGACCCCGCGCGCCCTGGATCTGACATCATGCAGGCCCCTCCGATCCATCATCCTCCGCCACGGCCGCCAGCACACAACCCAGCATTCGACGGACCGCACGACGCATAGACTTGCCGCATACCCACAACCCAACACTTGCCAATCCGCGACAAGGCCCCACAGAAACCGGGCTTTGCGACAGTAGAGAGTTCCTATCGCATTCAGGTACCGAAGCCGCGCGGTTCTTTCTGATTGTCCACGTTCATTCGGCCCCCCTTGCCAATTTAGAACTTGCACTCATGTTGCGAGTACTACGCCCACAGCCGCTCATCAGAAAAACCCCAAGACCAAATCCTGCCGCGTCCATGCCGAACCGCATGACCTCTTCCGAACCCATCCGAATCTTTAAAGATCTGACCGACACGCTGCGTCTGGCAATTCCGTCCCTCTGCTCAGGCCTCCTCCGAAATAATGTCCCGCTCGGCACGTTCGTTCATATCTCTCCAGCTCTGCTGATAGTGCTCTGCTCAACCTTGGCCTTAGCTTTTCATTTTTCACTCTTCGTTTCGGCAAATCCCTCCACAACAAACTCTCCTCGGCGCCCCATCCGCTAGAGCTTACTGTACATGCATCAACGTTCAACGGCCGCAACTCCACCCGCCTCGCAGATGTAGCAGCTCGTCATCCCATTCCGATGGGCCCGACGTGCTGAGATCAACGATCGCCCGCGACCTTCTCGTAAAAACCCAATCACTTCCCCCCGCTTGACCCCGCACTTGCGTATTTACGCCCAACCAAACAGCGTCTGTCCGTCCGTCCTCGGTCCACTCACTCTTCGCGCCTATCCACCAATCATCCCTCTGCTCCACGCGTATCCGCGCTTCGAATCACGCTGACCACTTACCAGTTTATTATGATATAGGACAATAATACTCACAGCGCTAGCACATTATTCGGTGGCACGACGGTACGTCAGACGTCACACAGCTCACAGCCATTCGCACGCAGCGTATTTCCCTCATCCTGACCAGCCAATAAGTAAACCTCATTTTATCTCCTTTTTATTACGACCGACGCGCTCGGTATCAATCCCGTTGAAATATCAGTCACGCGCGGCATTTGGAGAACGCGAGAACGCGCGCTCGCGGTCTCGACTCTCCACCTTGATCAAAGCCTTTCTGACTCGTTAGCCAGACTGTTTGTGAGTAAGAAGAAGCACCGTACTTAAGATTCGTTCCTCGTCCCGGGAGCTCCCACAGCGTCCAGTTAATTATATGTAAGTGACTGTACTGTATGTATGTGTGTGGCTTCGATTGACGACACCCTCCCCCTCGTGACGCTACGTAGACAAGTCGCGCGCTCGCGCTCGCGAACCTTCAACGTGCAATGCGCATGGACTTCTCTACCATGGTACCAAGATGGATACTCGTCGTAGATACCGCTTCGACGCACACACAGCCTCTCTCCCTTCGCACGGGTTCGGGTCTATTTTCTCTCCTTCCCGTTCTCAAGAGGTTTCTCAGCCAGTGCGCGTCCATCTCAAACTTTGTTCCTCATCTGGTCTGGCCAGGCATCCTCGTGACTATTGACTCGGAACCACCATTCCCTCGCATTCATTCCTTCTCAGGCCTGAGGCCTGAATCCCGAACATCGAATCTTCTAAATACCCTGTCGCCAATACACGTTTAGGTCGCACGCTCTTCACCCATCTCCCCCCCTCCCCCAGCTGTTGTCCTAGGTACACAGCAATCTCACGCACATATCGCTCGCCGGATGTTCAGACCCGGATCTACATCCAAGGCTGTGAGACGCTGAGCGCTCGTACGGCAAGTACGGTAGGTGTATGACAATTGACATCTGATCCCGATGGTCCAACCTATCATATTTTCTTGCACTTTGATCCAAACCTCATGATCCGCTGATATACACGCATATACACATGCACACATGCATCGTATGCAAGCAGCCTGGACATCTGGTATGTAAGTGAAGCGCGCACAGCGGGACCGCGGACAAAATGCTCCATGGTGCAAGTATCATGTCTCCATAGGCGCATGACTCGTCCTGTAAAAGTATTAACTGCACAGCCCGGCATCACGTATTCGCCTTGTCCTTCGCGCGATTGATGGGTGCGTATGCATGCCTGCGTGCTTTGCTGGCATGTGCATGTACAAAGTTACACGCTTTAACTTCATCCGTTTCGTGCTGTCACCACAGTACAGGGCTCAAACTCGAGCACTCGCGCAAGCGGGTTTCACAAGTCGACTCTCCTCTTCATCTGACACGGATCCTTCCCTCCCCATCTTCTCGAACGTGTTTCTGATGCATGCTGCACTCGGAGTCGTGCCCATCTCGCGAATCCTCGTTTTTGGTATACAAAATCACGCACGGACGGCAAGCTCAAGGAATCCGACCATGCATAATGTCCGTCACTCCGATGTACAATACATACGCAATCAATTTATTCAGGAGAGGAAAATAGAACATGGCACGCGCGTCTTCTCGTCTTCTCGACTCGTCGAACGCACGTCGGCAGCCGCATCTGATAGAATTGTTTCGCTCAAGAATATTCATATGCATAGTACACACAGTACGTGGGGATCCAATACCAAAGCTCGACAGATATCGGCCGCGTACATACAACGTTGCATATTACGGCGACATGTATAGGGTGCACAACGCGTTTCTGTCTGCAGGCTCCACTCTAACATGTCTTGTACGACACCATTGTACAGCGTAAATACGTGTGCGAGGGACACCACTAGCCTATCAGGTGGGAAATGCGAGATGTATAATTAGCACACATATGCTTGATCCATGGCCGCCGGGAGAAGAACGGAAGCTGGGGTGATCAGCTGTTTCCGCCGGCATTTGACGCTGAAGCGCTGCCCAAAGGCGAGAATCCACCGGTCGATCCTCACAATGCACATGTGGTCTGTACATACGTACAGACATGCATACAGAACAACACAGCGGCCTTGCAGCAGAGTCAGTATCCGAGCGTCAGCGGTCCCCGAGGAAATAATGCTAATGACATGAAGGATGGATATCTGCGGTCACGTCCTCCTCGGTACGATCATGCGCAGTAGCGGATGATACATCTATCGGAGAGACTTGTTCGATTGTACTACAGGCTACTACAGGAGTCGAATCAAAGGAGTATCAAAGGGGGCCTCGCCGTCACGATCGGCGCCGTCCTGGCAATTTATCGAGGCTGGAGGGTTCGGGATCGGTACGAGGTCAAAAGGCCAAAATAATACGCAGCACTCTGAATCGCGATCGACCCTAGGGCTGTAAACATACATATGAACCATTGCAACTGGCAGTACTATGTTGCAGGCTATATGCCGAATGTTCGGCGACTGTGCGCAGTTTTTAGCTCGCCATCAAGCCTCGAGCTCGAAATACTGGCTGTCCTTCAACATGCTCCACATCTCCTCTTCATCGACTGGGATAGGGTCGCCACAATCATCGAACAGCACCTCGTATCGGATCTTCTTGTCCCTCGACCTGGTGTAGCTGCTGACTTCGTACATCTCCTTCTCATCCGTGTCCGGGGAAATGACGAACTGCTTGCCGTGGAGGATTTCCGGGTTCCGGAACGAATGCAATTCTTCAGGGGTAAGACTCCTTGGTCTCCCCGCCGGTTTGGAGAGGGGCGGCTCGCGAATATCTCTGACGGGCGTAGCAGCATGCTCCCAGACCGTCTCTCTGCAAACCAGCGATGGAGCACGGTATGCTAACGAATCCAGCCACATTACTTACCGCAATTCGTTATGCCTTTCGATTATCGCCAGCTGAACGCGCTCGGATTGTGGGATAAATTGGAAGTTGACGATACACATGAGAGCTGCGTGAGATGCTTGCAAGATCCTGACGCGACTAAGTGAAGAGATATATCAACTCGTGAACTCAGAGCTCAGCCGTATTATACACTCAACTCGTCGAAGTCTTTCGGTTCCTGACGACAAATATTATCACAGAACTTGAGATATTCGTCAACGCTATCCTCCGAAGCTCGTGGAGCGAGAAGCGGCGACTGCTCGAGTCTGGCCATCGCTGCTTGAAAGCGGGGTGCGTCTAGTCTGAGCGCATCAGCCTGTTCCTGAAAGATAGTTTCGTATCTGAACCGCTCTTGAGCGATAGTCTCAATGAGAGAGTCGTCGACGTTGATGCTGCGGGGAGGCATGGTGATGCGGTGATGATAGAGGACGAGGTGGTTCGTAATGAAGCTGGTCCAACAAGTGTGCCCGCCACAGCACACAGTCAAGCCCCTCCTACAGGCACTTGAAAGGCTATAGGTGTAGTGTAAGAAAAAAAAATGACATCACGGATGAGCCACTTTGAAACTTCCACGATGATTGAGATTCGACTTGGCTGACCAGCTCGGCGCTCTCGGCACCCAACTAACAAGTTTAAATGCGAGTTACACCGGGAACATCAAGCCGTGAATCCGTCAGAATCATGCCAAATGTTGTTTGATTGGCTTAGAGGCTCTAAGCCTAGCGTAAGCCAATCAAACAATATCTAATACTGTATGTGATCACTATGGTTCTTTTGGATTCATGGCTTAGTGTCCGCGGTGTTATGTAGAATGAGTAAGTGGCACCAAGCTTGGCGCATTTACGGGTGACGGGGCCTGCCACCGTGCGATCACTTTACACGGCCAAGAGAATCGCAATTTAATCAGCGGCAAACAAGTGCAAGTTGAGATATGTGATCTAATACTTAAATAAACCCGAGCCAGGGACGTGCATACGGCGACCCCATCTCTCTTCAATTCTTGGCCCTCCTTGGCGCTTGGCATTGCATTTCCACAGTAGCAACGCTGACAGCAAGCCGACAGCGAATATTAATTGCACAGAAACGAAGCGGAGGAAGGTTCCGAGGAGAGACGAAAAAGGATCCCAAAGCCTTTTCCTTTCTAATGGACTGTAGACTCACCTGGCCGTCGATTGTGGAGAATAAAAGCACGAGTGGGCCAAGCCACTCAAACGTTCAAGCTGTCTTGCATGCAAAGCGAGCTTGAGTACCTTGACAGCACTAAATGCACAAATGAATAAGTAAATCGCGAGACTTTGACTTACCATTTATGAGCTCTCTCGCAGTGACCGATTGAATGCATGCGAACGAACCAATTTTTGCGTCGCTCGCACTGTATGCTCCCGCATGCTCCTCACATACTGTACAAGATAACTGCAATCCGGCCGATAAATCCAAGTCACGGTCAGCGGCTTGTCCAGGAAGGCCAAAATAACAATAATCATGTGCTCCCACCTTAATCTTAGCACTTAACCCGGCTCATCAGTCTCGGCGTCCATTTATTCTGTCTCGCAGCTCGGGGGGAGCTGCGCGCAACAGGGTCAGAAATGTCAACAGATGAGTCGGGGTGATGGCGACGACGTTGATGAAAGTAAAGGCGGTGATGACGAAGACAAAAGTCAAATTCAGCGCAGGTGCTCCAACGTGCTCCATTGAAGCGTCTCTGTAAAACGAACCGGCGCGCGCGCCCAACTTTTTCCGACTCACCATTAACGGCATCATCGATTTGGATCAATATAATACACGATGCACTGCTACCGACCAGCAACGCAATTCCCATCACCTGCAACCACGAACAGAAACAAAAGATCAGGGAAATGCGCCAAGCTCGGTGCCACATCAGAAAGCGTGCACAATCTCACTCTGCGCCGAAAGGGACAGGCACCTCAACCTTGGTCGTCCGCCTCTCGCTTGCGCTTCATCTCTCTGGACACCTTATGTTGTGCAGCCTCGTGTCGGGCGAGCTCAGGGGAAACCTTCGAGACAGGGCTCTTTGATATTTCTGTAAAGAAAAGTGCGCAGTCAGTATCTAATAACACTTTCAAGGTACGGATAAGAGCAGGTGACAGCCACGAGGCATGAACAATGCGGTCCTTACCTTGCCTGAGATCGTACCTGTCCACAAAAGGCCGTCAGTGCTATAGAACGATACAAGCCAGAACAGGAAGTTTACACGCACATCACTTCGTCGTCATCATTTGTTAGGAACGTGATTGAGACACCCTGCTTGCCAGCACGCCCAGTACGACCTGCGAGACGCATATTCAGAACGAAACAACCTTGAACGCGGCGGTGATGAATACGTACCGATACGGTGAACATAGGCTTCAATGGTGTTGGCCATCTGGAAGTTTATGACGAGAGAGACATCTTGCACATCAATACCACGTCCAGCAAGATCGGTAGCCACAAGAATGTCGGCCTCCCCATTGCGCAATGCCTGCAATGCAGCCTCTCGTTGCTCTTGATTCTTTCCCGAATGCAGAGTCGAAGCACTCCACTAGAGAATGTTGAATTTGTAATCAGCTTAAATGTAGTGAAAGAAGTGACACAGGAAACGTACTCCAGCGCGAGACAAATCTCTCGCCACCATGTCCGCTGTCTTCTTCTGGTTGACGAAGACAATAATAGGTGATTGATACTGTCCGCTGTTGAGAATCTCGAGTAGCCGTTGCCTACAAAGCGAAATGAGTATCAGCATCCAATTGGACGGAGTTATCGCGTAAAACTCACTTCTTTTTCTCCTCTCCGATGACGAATTCAACCTGCTGCTCGACCGTGTCAACAGCCCTGCCAGCTTCACCGATCGTGATGATCGCAGGACGCTTCAAGTACTTCCTCGCCAGCCTCTCCACGGCAGGAGGCATCGTAGCAGAAAACAGAGTCGTCACACGGGTGCGCCCCCTCTTCACCATTGTTTCTCCGTCAACATCCATCGCCTCGCCCTTGTCCTCACCTTCCATTGCCTCAGACGGCAGTTTGTCTAAGATAAATGTGAGGTCGACTTCGAATCCAAGATGGACCATACGATCAGCTTCATCCATGACAACGTAGCGACACTGCGACAAGACGAGAACATGCCGCTCGAGAACATCTTTCAGACGACCAGGTGTGGCGATGATAATCTCTGCACCTTCGCGCAGATTGAATTGTTGTTCTTCGACAGCTCGCTACAAAGTGCAGATATCAGCAGCATGCCAAGAACGCGAGAAACGAAACGCGTACCCCTCCGACGATAGAGACACAACGAAAACCAAGGGGTGCCGCGAATTTTCGCGCCTCGCTCTCGATTTGCTGAGCCAACTCACGAGTCGGTGCCAAAATCAGTGAGTAAGGACCCAGATGTCTATTGTCATCGGTGAATGGCGGTAATTTGGATATGAATGACAGCATGGGTATCACGAACGCCGCCGTTTTACCCGAACCTGATGAGAGCGAATCAGTACATTGGATTTGCAAGCCTTACGACCAAAGAAGCAACGCACCGGTCTCAGCGATACCTATAATGTCACGGTTTTGAAGGCCTATTGGAATAGCTTGACGCTGAATAGGAGACGGATCCTTGTAACCTATCTTCTCGATGACTTCCAGAATCTGTTCGGGGATACTGGACTCTTTCCAAGAACGCAACGGATGAGGAATCCCACCACCTGTGAAAAGACTAAGAAATTGAGGCAAGTTCCGGAAAGCGTACGAGCATACCTCGAGCTGCAATGTTGAAATCCTCTCTGAAGATACGCCAATCCCGCTCTTTCATCTCTTCCAAAGGCTTATCAGTCCAATGGCGATCATCATACCCAGCCTTCGCAGCCTTCCTCCGCTCCATAGCATCCGCAAGGTTATCTCCACTGCCCTTCCGGGAAGTAGCTCCACCATCATCCATCCCAGCGATGTGCCCGCGCCCAAACATGACCAGCGCACCCTGGCGCTGGCTTCCAACGGCCATGGGTGCATCCGCAGCGAATGTATCCTCCTGCTCGTCCCAGTCGAACACAAACTTGCGATCGTTCATCTTCCGAATCTTTCTCTTTTTCTTGTCAACGCCGAGGTAGCGCGAGCGAATGGCGGACAGGTCATTTTCAGTCATAGGTGGTGCGTAGTTGGATCCATCTGGGGTGGACGCACTTGATGCAGGGCCAGAGGATGAGGGTGCAGAAGGGGGAGGCATGGAGGATTGTGCCCCAGGAGATGCTGTTGAAGCTGCAGGACCTGAGAGCGATCCCTTTGTACGGTCCGCTCGGGGACCTGTAGGAACTCCTTGGTAACTTGGACGTTTCTCATCGTGGCCTCCTCGCCTGTCGCGGTTGTCTCGCCGTCCATACCGGTCGCGATCACGGTCATAGCGATCATCATCTGGCAGTATTCAAAGAGGAAGTGAGAAATGCCGGTACATGCAAGTGGGTAAAGAACTCACATCGTCCTCCGCCATACCTACTCCCTCCAGCCCTCTCCCTCTCGTGGTGTCTGAGGGCTTCAGCTTCCCTCTCTAGAGCTTCTCTGTCTCTCCGAGAATCTTCATCTTTGAGGTTTTGCTCTTTGATTTCCTGCGCTCGCTTGGTGATCGCAAGCTTCGCTCTCTCCTCTTTAGACAGGAATTTGGGCTAAACACAGAAGGAAACTCAACCAGCGTTCCCCTGTAGTAAATAAGTGCATACCTTAGCTGCAGCCTCCTTCTCTTCTTTCTGCTTTTGTAATAACGATTCGATGGATAGTGGTTCCGTTTTGGATGCCATGGTAGTCGTGTTGTAGGTGCACTGACGTAACGAAGTCATTTTTGGCCCGCCCTAAGTAAGAAGACCTATCACGTGTTACCAAACACTGGTCTTGAATTGTTCGACGCGACAAGACGCGTTCTACTTCAGACGCATCCCTCACAGGCTCTACAAACCCTCGACCTAAAAAATACACCTCAAATTCTTACATTNGCTTCAATGCCATCAAAGGTGCCAGGCAGTACTTCCCCTATTTCTTCTCCACAGGAAGAAAGTGAGACAAGTTCTTTGACAAATACACAAGTACATTTACTCGANGATGAGGGTGCAATCACTGAGGAGGTGCGTTGAACTCTTATTGACATGTATCNACGGCGATCAAACTGCCTTTGAACCTACGNGACNTGCTCTTATTCCTCACCTTGATCATCAGTTCGAATCATGCCTGAAGCACATATTTGCCAAATACTGCACGCCCCGTCCGCCTGCTATTCAAACCGGAGAAGCTTATGCAACGCTCCTCAACCCTCNGGAAGGTTCTCATCTTTCTCCTGAAGGACTAGACTCATGGGCGTGTGATACCAACGGGGAACCCTTCACCGAGGAAACCAAGGAGGAGCTGCTGGAGTTTATGGACGTCACCGAGGATGGTGCATTAACGTGGGTCCCCGTGCATATGTGCAACAATTGAACTACCGTTGNAAACTGACTGTNTTGACATATATTAGCTTCAAAGGATTCATGCAGGTGTATCANTTGCAGACTGAGAACGATCCAGAGGAAACTTGGAGAGATCTGGTAAANCATNCCTTTCGATCACTTGATTTTGTTGACATGTACTCATCATCGCAGGGGAAGCATGGCTTCGATCGGAATTTACGATTGACTGGAAGTTCTTGACCTTGCCATACGAAGAGAAGATCGACAATCGGTCTCGTCGGCGAACATCTAGTACNCTGCTTCTGTCGTTCCAACCGCAAAGCAGAAGATTTGCCNACGGTGTATTTGATAGCTTTTAACAGAAGAGAAAGAAATGTATAAAGGTNGTCTCNTCTGGCCATGCCGGTGGTAGTGATGTGGGGAAATTTCGGCTTGAGTAACAGGAACCATGAATTGGTACACATGCCGACAAAGTATAACTTTCAAACGTCCCTGATGAGATTACTAACGAGATTGAATAGCGTTCAGNTAGAATCCGGTCCAGCCAAGCGTTCTTGCTGCAAAACCATCTTCCAAATTTCCACACCATCCCAGTCTTCCGCCGCCCACTTGAGACCACCCTTGTTCAATGCTTTCACGAGCTTTCGGTGAGGTATGCGCTCTATGGCAAAGCCCCANTTACTCTTTGCTTCGTTNAAAGCATAATCGATGACGTGTGTGTCCCGACGTTCGATGCACAGGTACACCGGTGGTGATCGGCGTGCACCGGTAACAAGGGACTGTATNCTGACNGCGTGAAGGGTTCGAAGCAACGGGNTGACCAGCGCTGTGGAGTANAGTGTATCGGAAGAAACGACAAGGTCGAATGGGGGTTGTANGACCTCATTTGAGAAGTCTATGCTGGCATCAGGCAGAGAACTAGGAGAACAGGACGCCACGGCAGAGGGATGAGTCCAGTCCCATNCCTCAGGTGAAACGGTCCAATCAAGTTCTCGAAGATGGATCGTNCCACATGAATCAGTAGAGGAGGCTCTATTGCGAATGACGTTCTCGCGGAGGACGCTTGATATGACCTGTTCTGTATCCGTAGCGAGGACGTCCCAGCCTAAAGACCCAAGGGCTAGCCTGGAGACGAANTATTAAATCGCNCCGNGATGTCGCGGAGGAGAAAACCGACACGCACGCAGTAAGACCTATTCCGCTGCCGAGTTCGAGTGCTCTGGGACGATTTGTATTGAGCGCGAAGGNGGGTCGAGTGTAATTCTTGAGAGACCAGGCGAGGTATAAGGAGAGACATTGGGCGCCTAGCCACAAGGCGGTGCCGTTGGAATTGCCGTCGTCGAGCTGGCGGAGAGAAAAGAGGAAGTCGTGGAAAGGATAAGATAGAACGGAGAGATGTTTGGATTTGTGAGCTGGGAGAGGAGAGGAGAACATGTGGAGCTTGTCCGAGACGAATTGTGCTTGTGGTGATGTGATTAGCGTTGTTTTGAACAGCCGCCCGCCGTCGCCGCGCTGCATGTAAACCACTTACCTCCATTCATACCAACACGTTTTCTCCTCCCCTTCATCTCATCATCATACCCACAACGTCTCCCACTCTCAAAGCGCTGTCTTCATCGTGCCATGAAGGCCCTCTTCAGTCGCTTCAACAGAGGTCTCTCAAAGGACAAAACGAGAGACTCAAAGGATCCAGATACCAACTTCCCTTCGACATACCAGAGAGAAAAGCTCTCACAGTTGCCGCCTTTACCAGAATGGCCCCCGTCTCGCCAGACTGGAACGCCTTCGTCGATCGCGTCGTCCAAGCCCCTTCCTGACATTTTATCACGACCCCTGCCCTCCATAGACGAACCTCTTCCACCATTTCCTCGCGAGTCCGAATCGAACGTTCTCGCTCGAGGGCATCTCTCTGACGTGCTCGAGGAGGAAGCGCCCGAGCCAGCTGTAGTTACTCGCTTAGCTACTCCCCGGTCAGAACAGGACTCCGCAGGTCGCAGCTCGCGCAAGACTGCCAACGGCAGCTTAAATACAACAAATGGGAATACCGACGTTCACAAGAAAGTCGCTTTCATCTCTCCCCCGCCCACCCCAGCAGGCATTAACAGTGACCGCCCTCTACCCGGCGAAGCGTCGGTGTCGACCAAATCAACCACCTCGCGTGCGCAGGGCAAAGATGCCCGAGGATCGACTTCTACTGCCGCATCGGGTTCTAGGACTGACGTGAGGTCTACGTCTAGAGCTAGTAACAACACGGTCAAGGTGACCTCCACTCGTACCGCGCAATCTCCGTACCCTCAGAAAGGTCATGGTGATGCGGCCTCTATGCACCAATCCCTTCGCTCGGGCACGCCGTTCTCTCAGCGATCTGGGACGGCAAGTGTCATGCCTCCCGCTTCATGGAGTGAAGGAGCTGAGGAAGATCTTGTGTCTAATCTTGGACCACGCGAGCGCACACGACAAGAGGTCTTGTGGGAGATTGTGGCCAGTGAAGAAAGGTATGCTACCAGTCGGTTGTACTGGATTTTGTATGCATGTTTATCGTCTGAGCGCACAGATACGTCAACGAGCTCATTAAAATGAAAGACACTTTCATTGTCCCTTTGCTACATCCGTACTCGACATCTCCAGTGTCATCTCCTGCTTTGATGGACTATGACGATTATCCACGAATCGATTCTCCCTTAGATTCTATAGAGCATTTGCCCATCGCTTCCCGCTTTCTCTCACCGACTGGTTTTCGGTCTGATACCCCAACTGCGGTCGACTCGGCTTCGAAAAAAGATGACAAGGATACGCCTAATATGGACACGGAATCTCTGAACTCGGCCGACGAAGATGAAGATCAAATGGGCAAGGGATACTCTGCCTCTCGCCAACGATCTCCAGGTGGTTTAAGCATGTTCTCAAAGCAGGGCCATCGTTCACCTTACGGTACGCCAGCGACGCGGACGGGTAAAAATCCTGTTCCGTTCCCTTCTCGATCTCACCACTCTTTACCACCCCCGCCTCGGATGAACCCCAGTGCGTCGACGCATTCACTTGGTCGTCAATCCTTTGTCGGACCGACTCCTTCGGAACGGGATCGTAGATCTACTGCTACACCGGCGGGTCGCAGCATGCTACGAAAAACGCGAAAGAGCGAGACCAGGAATGACTATACAGTCAACGGAGGCGTCGCCCCTCATCAACTGCCCGATGATTTACGGCTATGTCTTGAGACTATCGAGCAGAGTATATTGGAAGGACACCTCAAGCTCAGCGACGGCCTCAGAAAAAGATACGATGAGCAATATCCGCTCGTACGATCTTTAGCTGATGTGTTCGTAGCCAATGTGCGTAAAGCTGCTTTATGAATTATCTTGCATGGACTCACCTTATTCGCATTATTCCTGCCAGTCTCATATCTTGCGCGGATACGCAGTCTATGTCCTTCATTTGGAACGAGCGCTCGAGCAAGTCGAAGACGTTCTATCAACTGCGAGTGCGGCTAAACGGCCGAAGAAACAAGATGCCGATGAATGGCTCAAGGTCTGCACCTTTTTGCAACGACTGGAGGCTGACGCTGCAGAAAAGGGTGAAACAGGACTCGCTATCTCGCTATCGAAGCCTTTCCAGCGCCTTCTGAAGTACCCTCTACTTTTCCAAAACCTCCTCTTCCACACAGACCCATCCACTTTTGAGTACGAGAGTACTCTGCAGATGGTCGCCGAAGTGGAAACTATCGTGCGCAGCATCGAAGATGAGAAAATTCAGAAGGAAGAGCGAGACAAGACGCGGGACATTTTCGCTCGTATTGAAGGGCTGGATAAGGTCAAGCAATTGGCAGTCCCAAAGCCGTCAAGGGTTCTCGTGGAGGAGCGCATTGTTTCTGGTGGTCAACAGAACGAGCCGATGAAATCGACTTCACCGCCTCCTGTGACATCTAGCAAGGCCGTCAAGGGCAAGTCGTCTTTGAGACGATTTAGCGATGCTCTGCAAGGTTCGAATGGGATGGGCGGCAAGAGAGATTTGTGGTTGGTCGTGTTCAATGACGTCGTGCTGAAGTGTCAGCGGACTGGGACCACTTCGCTACCACTGGGTAGCGCGAATAGCTCGAGGGCCAACTCTTTGCCGGAGTTGCAAGGCAAGGCAAAGTATGCCACGACTGGTCGGAGGAACTCCCATGCGAAGCCTCGCAATCTGTATAAGTTCATTAAGGTACCGTTCCCTGTGCGCCCCTTCCCCTTATTCTTATAACTGACGGCTCTTTTTACAGATTGAGACCTGGGATATCGGAGATGTCGTTAAGCCCCGGGAAGGCGTTGTGTCAATGGAAGAGTCCGTTTACTTCAGCTTTCATCGTGGGGCACGGCTAACCTCAATTGTTCATTTTATAGTGTCGTACGGTCACGGGCGCAGGTTCACTCCACTGTCCAACCGAGAATAGTCCCTATGCCTAAGGATGATGAGGATGAAGGGATGGACTCCGACGACTCTGATCGCAAGAGCAAGATGAGTTTCTCCTATTGGGGTGCCGACAAAGTCACTCTCCAAAAACCCTTGGTCAAGGGCAGAGCCCCAGCTGGTTCACACGGAGCGCGGCGCGGGGGACCCATCATGCCCACAGGTTATTCTCGAGAGTCCTCCGCAAACGCCAAGTTCGGCAACCGTCTCGTGTCCGCCGAGTCCGCTAATGCAGTACGCCCGGCGAGTCGTCGTACGCAGACGACGCCGACGAGCAGGCGCCCCAGCACACTCGGACGACGGTCATTCTGCCAAAGTGACAGTGACCAGGCCGGCTTGGGACAAGAGCACGCGCGCCGCTCCCATTCCGGTCGCCTCAAAACGCGACCGTAACCTCTCGCAAACCAGCGCAAGCACCCGCGCTACGACGACTAAAGTGCTTTCCTCGCCCGCACCGTCTGAAGACTCTGGAGTGGGGCTCTACCGCCAGATGATGGCACAGGACCCTTCGCTTAACCCCACTTGAATCATAGATTTCCCCTTATTCAACACGCTCTTTCTTAATACTTTCCCAACATATCTTCCCTTGTATACGGCCAATTGAACAAATCGGTGTCTGGCCGATGACATGCATACTCATCTCCTCATGTTTCTTTTCCTGGTCCTCTTCTCCCCTGGAATCTCTTCTCTTTCGTTCTATGTCACTAAGTACCCTTGTTTTGCGATACCGTACCATTTGTTGCATGCTCTCGCTATATCGCTGTTTCCTAGTTTTTCCCCTTTTCTCCCTCTGCAGGCGTCATAGTCATCTACACTCCCTCATCTTTAAATCATGCTTCCTCGTACATGTCAACCCTCTCGCTCTTTTTTCTCATCGATTTCTCCTTCATTGACTTTGCTTTCTTCCTCATCCTCTCCTTTTTAATAATCTATACTTGGTCTAGATATCAACTGTAACACCACATTATGCTGCTCTTGGACCCAATCAACTCGTTTCGTAGGCAGCGTTGTGTATTGAAACACTCCTTCCACTCGGGTCTGCAGAGCAGCCCCAGTCCCCTCGCGGGATCCACCTTTGGTCGTAAAGCAATTAATATTTGTCCGCTCGTTTCGATTGGGCAGAAAAGGCTTACCGGACTGCCGTACTGGCTGCAGCTTCAGACTTGAAGAGGCCTACATAACAAAGATCAGGAAGTCGTGTCAACGAGGGTATGCCAGATGACACTGACCGTCGAAGAGGTCACGGATGTAGTACGCTTCCTTCGTGTCGGGCACGTCCGTTGACCAACGTTCGTGCCTCTTTGCAAAGTCGTCATCAGAAACGACGCTTTCAGCGTGCCCTTTGATTCTTTGGATAGAAGTCAGCCTCTGCGTGATGAGAGTCAACCTGCGGGCGTACCCATCTATCCAGGAATAGCCAACACCGTCCGAAAATTGTTCCTTCTGTCTCCACAAGATTGAGCGGGGAAGATATGGCTAGAATGAAGGACATAACCGTCAAATTTAGTTCGGTCGAGCGAAAAGCCAACTCTAACCTTGCCGTTGGGAGAGATATCAAAAGCTTTTCGGAGGATGTACTGGAAACAATCAACGGATTTATAGTCACTGATCTCCGTATGCGATATCGAGACAGACCTTCTCCATTCTTGGGCAACCATCCTCGTCGACTTCTTGCGAGGCACCCTTGCTGAACATCTTCTCCTTGGGGTCAATGTTCATGGAGACATCGAGGAAAGCCTTGTCAAGGAAGGGGACACGCGCTTCGAGACCCCAAGCCATAGTCGACCTGGTAGGACAGTCAACGAGAAAGAACGGGAACACTCTAGAGGCAAACGTTACTTGTTGGCGCGCAAACAGTCAGAGGTGTGTAAGTTCTTGACCCGGCGAACGCATTCTTGATGGAACGATTTGGGGTCAGGTGCGGCGTGGAAGTACAAGTAACCTGCGGATCATTTGTCGGTCAAGACCCAAAGCGTGGAGTCCAAAGGTGTATCTCACCCCCGAAAATCTCGTCACTGCCCTCACCGCTTAAAACCATCTTCACTCCCATGGCCTTGATTTTCCGGCTGAGGAGGTACATCGGCGTGCTCGCTCGAACGGTCGTGACATCGTAGGTCTCAAGGTGATAGATGACATCCGGAATGGCATCCAGGCCCTCTTGCACGGTGAAAACATATTCGTGATGCGTTGTGCCCAAGAAATTGGCAGCCTTGCGAGCGGCAATGAGATCAGGGGAGTTTTCAAGACCGATGGAAAACGAATGCAATTGTGGCCAAGCAGCGAGAGTAGCTGATAGGAACAGTGTCCTGTGAGCTATATCGCAGATATAGAGACACGATGGACTTACCCTCTTCAGTTACATCTGCAGACTGGTATACAGCACCACTAGGAGGAGAAGCTGGGCCGTTCTGGATCTCCGCCAGCTTCTTCTTCCGAGCATCATACTGCGCCTGAGCAACCTTCTCAGTTTCCCTCGCGGCAATGGCCGCAATAAGACTGCTGTCCAAGCCTCCGCTCAGAAGCACACCGTAAGGCACCTCCGACATCAATCGTTTCCGTACGGCAGCCTCGAGTGTCTCACGGAGGAGGGTGAGGTCAGCCTTCGTTGTCGGGATTGGTGCATCGGGGGCATCCGAGTCTCCGTCCCACCAGAAGGGGTTGTAGTAGCGGGTTGTAGAGTCGTCTCTGCTATCGTAGACGTGACCAGGAGGAAAGGAGATGATTTTGTCGCATTCGTCCACGAGGGCTTTGAGTTCAGAGGCGAAGTAGACGGCTCCGGGACGCTTGGAGCTCCAGCCTTGGTAAAGCGTGGTGATACCAATGGGATCACGAGCGGCGATGATGCGGGAGGGCTCGACAGACTCGTCGAGGAGGACGAAAGAGAACATGCCATCCAGACAGTTGCATAGGTGTTTATCTTCTTTCTTGTACTAAAGCTCGAAAATGAGCACGACAGTTGACATTTGAAAGGTGACGCAACATACCAACGGGATGATGATTTCGCAATCGGAATGCGTTTTGAATTTGTAGTCAGAGCCGACAGAGGCCCTCAATTTTATGTGGTTGTAGATCTCGCCGTTGACAGCAAGGCTAAGGGTTCCATCTTCGCTGACCAAAGGCTGAGCGCCAGTATCTGTATATTATATGAATTGCACCGAATGTCTTCCAAGGAGACTTGATAAAACTCACCGACACCAACGATAGCCAAACGTTCATGAACGAGGATAGACTGTTTCCCGACATGGCACCCAGACCAATCCGGTCCGCGATGGCGCTGTTTCTTTGAGAGTGCGAGGAAACGCGCTCTATCAACGGAGGGCCTTTCAAGACCGTGAACGGCAAGGATTCCACACATGTTTTGACGGTAAAGAGGATACGGTAGATGAGGTTCTCTTTCAACACGGCCGCAGATATAACGCGCTTTTGCGAATTTCGAGTCAATTGTTCACTCAATGACTCGCTCGCAGAATCGGCTTCATCCGCGAGATAAGATCACCCTTCATCTCCGTACCGACGAACTGCCGTAGACTGCCGTCCATCTCCGAGATGTTGTTCAATCTCAGTGAATGGCCCAGCTTGAAGAGCACTTGAAGCCGCGGTACTGCGCCAAATTCACGAGCTGACGATGATCATTGACGCGTATAAACTCCAACTCTGCAACTTCACAACAATACAGCAATGCTTGGGCAAGACAAGTCCACACGTTTTTCAACTCATCCACCGGCCTATGAATTTTCCTCTCTCGGAACCGAGTTTCTCAAAAACTTCACCTTTCTACTTGCATCTCATCAGGAACATGAGTTTACTGGCTGAGCGACGCCTACCGTGCCATTACAGTACACTAGACATCCAACGTCAATTATTTTGCAGTAGACATCATTTTCGTCTTTCTCTGCATCTGGCGGAGTGAGTGACAAAACGAGTAACAGCTGGAAAAATGACGAGGCCTACTGCCTAATCAAGAATATGGGTAGATGACGGTTCCCAAACTACCCTGATCGAGGTCGAGACGGTATAACTGCCCAAGGGATTGCCATTAAGAGTTGTTCCCAGCCCTTTGGGCACATTTGCTAATGTCGGATTATCAGATTGTCCTGCAAATACCAGTGCCACGAGGCGAAAGCTGCCAAAACGGAAGTAAGGATGCAGACGATGTCATGGAAGACAAGTGCACCCCGCAGCGTATCGGCGACGGTAACTTCGTATATAGCTACGTTAGACTCGGAGATCATATGTTCGTCTGCATAGATCCAGCAGACAGCATTCGCGTCAATAAAAGGGAAGTAGCAGCGGCACAGAGCGGCACTCCTTGCTGCGAACTAGCTCTAAATCGGAAAACAAACCCACTACCCACCAAACAAACTCGAATTAATTTCTAACATACTGTCAGAGATTGCTTCTCTGTCAAGCAGTGCGCCAGTCATGCGTTGAAACCAGTGGCCCCATCAGAACACTAGGCTACCGGATATTCACCTAGTTGGGATTCAGAAACTCCCCTGCATCTGCCGTAGGATACGATGGATATTAAACCGCTTGAATACACGAAGCGGTGAGCACGCAGAGCTGAAGCCTGGCACGGATTTTGAAGGGGTCGAGAGATGATAATCTTCTTGTACGAGGCATACTCCGCAGCCTCGTTAGAAGAACGGATGCGGCTGTACAAATCCATGAATATAAGGGGTGTTCATGGTTGGATTTTCGAGCGGTTTTCGAGGCGAGAGTGAGCCACGGCTGAAAACCGCCTCCAAAACTGCTCGAAACCCACTTGAAAACCCATTCATGAACGCCCCTATTGGGTGCTAAGTTTTCGTGGCCTGGTTGCATCGTCCATGTTTCGTTGATCAGGCGCAGTCAGTCCTTAACAACGATTAACGAACCAGATTGAGTCTAACCGTTATTCGAGGCAGATCGTTTTGAGAGTTATGAAAAGTATCATAATGGTTCGGTGAAACGAACAAGTGGAAAGTGGAATGGTCGGAAGTCTTCGTTTCCTGATCAGCGATGATGTTGAACATGTCCATTTTGGCTGAAGCTCGTGTATCGTGATGGATCGCTGAAAAAATCAAACATGCATCCTATCAGAATCACAGCGCCATTAAAAGGCTTCCGATGTTGGGATGAGCATGAGCTTGAGCACGACATGAAAGTAACAATCATTCAACGAGGCAAGGGATGAGATAAAGAAAGATGGACTCGCGTCTGCAAAGACGAGTTTATCTTCTCAACAAATCCCGGTGAGCTCAGAGTGGTGCATGTGCTACACCTTTTCCCTGCAGTTTAATTTTCTTGCATCCGAGACGGGCCTACACCCTCAGGCAGGGATATCATGCCCCAATTCCTGTTAGCAGGTTGCGGATCAGATTGGGGCCTGAAAGAGGGAAACATAGAGATAGGTCCATACGGAGGCATAGTCAAAGGCTCGAACCACCTTCTTCGTCCTGCATAGATCATCATCAATGAAACGGTTGGAAAGAAAACCTGCGAGAGGACTCTCACGGGGACTTTGATCCTCCTTCTTCAAGTCCTTGTCTCCTGCGGTCTCATCATCACTACTTCCGGGTTCCAACGGTGGCAAACTTTTCCACTTCTTCTTGAATATACGCTCCAGCGCCAGTCCTGCATCGCTGACTGGCTCATGCAACGTATCATTGTACGTGAAGCAGTTGTTAAGCATGAGCCAGAAATCGTCTCGAAATCCCTTGGCAGAACTGTATTCGCCATTGTCCAGTTTTTTCCGAATCGTTGAAAGATCCATGGGATTGGGGATTCGTATTGGATAGTCAGGGAGATCGAGCCTGACCCAGTCTATGAGGACAATCATGGATCTGTCAACTCACGCGTATCGGACAACAGACTCGGGCACTTACCGACAGGTTCGGCAAAGAAGTAGACAATGCGATTATATTTTTTCTGAGGCATCTGGGCGAGCTCGTCAAGGAATTGACGGCAAAACCTCAGCTGCTCAGCTTTTTGCTCTTGACGTGAGACCTTGGGAGCAATGACGGAATGACGCGCAGGCGACGGCAGACGAACACTAATGCTTATATTCTCTTCTGTCCGCCCTCCGCCCTCCTTATTTCACATTAGCATGCCTAGTTAATTTCGATCCCTTTTGAATTACCTCTTCGGAATCTACTGCTCTTCTCCGTTTCCGTGAAACAGGCTCAGCAGGCTCTTCATTTGTAGCATGTGACGCCAAATGGTTTCTTGGGATGGCCGGGACTGTTCAATGAATTGAAGTGAGCAAACAACGCATTCATGCGCTTTTCGTACAAATGCTCTACACTTACGCTTTACCTTCAATTCTTGCAACTCGGCGGAGTGCTTGGCACGTAAGTCCTTTATCTTCCCTTCAAGTTCCTGTTTCTCTATAAAGAAGGCAGCCTTCTCTTCCTCGAATTGTGCTCGCATGGTACCCGCTTTTTCCGATTCGGCGCGGTATTTAGCACGTAGATTCTTCATCTTCTCCTCGAGTACTTGCTTCTCCGCACTCCAAACTTCCCGCTCCTTCTCGCGCTGCTCTTGAACGATCGCCTGTCCCTGTAAATTGGTGCGATCGCTGTGAAAATTGGAGTTTAAATAACAAATCAAATGGGAGCGTACTTGCCGCGAGAGCACTTCAGCATCTCTGTGTATCACACTCAGTTCTTTTTCCCTCTCTTGCGCGAGATGAAGAGCATCATCACGCTGACTCCGTAGATGTTTGATGTCATCTTCCAATCGAACTGCCCGCGTAAGAGTGGCATCCAGTTGTGCGATTTGACCGCGAAGATGGCTGGATAAAGAGTGATCAGAGGGCGGAGATATGGCGTTGCTGGTGGAAGGCAGCATGTAGAGGAACTGGCAATGAGGATAATTTATTAGAGTGGCTAGGACGGCAACCTGATGTGTTAGCAGATCTGCAATACAAGGCCAAAGTTAGCAGCTGTTAGCAGATCAGGTTGAGATCAGGGGTGGGAATGATTGGCTGCGCACACACTGCATTTGCTGAATAATTCCCACGTTCTCGGGGATATGTCGAGCACTTAAGTTAGCCGCCTCCCCTTTCGATTTTGGTGGTCTGAGCCGGGATTGGTCTCATCATAAACTACTACGTCTCTCCACGGCCACTCAGTTGCACTGACCCTCGCCTCTCGAGCGCTTCGCTGTCGCTGGCGAGTGTACCATCTTTGTAGTATTGTCTAAATCTACGATCCAACAATGGCGAGAGATCGGCTTGCTGCCATGAGGGTATGTTCTATCACTTTTTGCATTGATGTTTGTTGAACATACGGTCTTCAGGCGCAAAGATCACAGGGCCAGACTCCCCAAACTCCTCAGAGGGCAGATGGGGATTATGAGATGGCAGGGCTGCAGACACCAGACTATATCAGCAACGGGAATAGGTTTGGTAGGGGGAACGGTGCGGGGGAGGGTGCACTTTCAGACGCACCCGATGCAATGTCACAGTTCTATGTTGAGGTACATTCATCTTTCTTTCTGTGCCGTTGCTGTGTCGTCATTCCTCTCATCTTGGTTCAAGATCAACTCCATACAAGATATGATTCGAGAGTTTGAATCCAATGTCTCAAGAGTCTCCGACTTGCACTCCCGTTCCCTAAATACTATGGACGACGCTTTGAGCCAGCAGAATGCTGCTGTTCTTGACGAATTGGTTGCCAATACGAGGAAGCTGAGCAACCAACTTAGGAGCCGTATACAGACTTTGGCCCAGCAACCAGTACCTACAGGACAAGACGCGCGGATACGACAAAACCAGGTCGGTACGCTTTGTTGCCTGATGAAGTGTCATACTGACCGGAATACTACAGACGCAGCTTGTTCGGACGCGGTTTATGGAAGTCTTGCAGAGATACCAGGAAATGGAACGAGATTATCGTGCGAAATACCGGCAGCGAGTCGAGCGACAATTTAAAATCGGTAAATCACATATCGCGGCCTGCCATTCTCGTTTCTAATAAGTCCCAGTTAAACCTGATGCAACTCCGGAGGAGGTTGCTGCTGTGGTAAATGATGAGGAGGGTCGGAGTGGACAGGTTTTCGCACAAGCTGTAGGTTGCTCGTCGGCTTGTCTCTGGTATTGGCTCTGATGTTGCAATCCTATTTCGTTCAGCTTATGTCTTCAACCCGGTATCGGGAATCGAGGGCTGCTTATAACGAGGTTCAAGAACGGCATCAGGACCTTCGTAAAATCGAAAACACCCTCGCCGATCTGGCACAAATGTTCAACGATGTCAGTACCGCCGCGCTACGTCGCTATTGTTTGCATGTGCTCATTGCCTTCTCTTGTTCTTCAGATGGACACCCTTGTTCTCCAGCAGGGCGAAGCGGTCGAGGCTATTGAGCAGTCGGCTGGCAGAGTGGAACATGACACGGAACAGGGGTACGTATCCTGTCCTTTCTTGGCCTCATGGCTCTAACTTCGACCTTCTTCGTGTTCTCCACTCCCAGTTTAAAGCAGACAGAAATAGCAGTCAGGCATGCGCGCTCTGCGCGCAAAAAGCGCTGGATCTGTTTCTTCATCTGTTTGGTCATTATCGCTATTCTTGCCATTGTCCTTGGTGTCGTCTTCGGTCACAAATAGGCGTCTGCAGCGGGACTTTGGACTGACCTGTCGTGTACGCGACAGATGCCGTTGCTCCGTGTCTGATCTATGTGTACATATCTTGACGTTTGAGTATTGTTGGACGGCCCCTCTTCTAGTTCTAATTATCTACCCTCTTGTAGTATTCTTCTAATAGTTGTTCACGACATCGAATTGCTAGGATTACCCCTTTTTCTTCAATTTTATTATCATTCAGTGCGATTTTTCTCTGTCTGCGCAGTTGAGCTTGAGGCCATAGCGTAAATCCAATGACGATGAATTGATGAGTAAGTAATGGAGATGACACGCTTGCCCGGACTAGTTGCGCATCATCGGCGCTGAGCTGAACCCAAGCAGAACCTCCCGGATACATATCCCTCTTTCGCGCTCTCCTCCTTGGTCCTTCGTGTTCATGGCAAAGTCGACCTCCCAGCGCACTCGCAGACGCTCCATGGAACTTGTCGATCCCAAACATGCCGTGGATCTTGCCACCGCGCAGACCTACTCAGAGAATGTATTCCTCTTCGTGCCAAATCTTATTGGTATGTTCTTCGTATTCAGGCGCACGAGT
Source organism: Bondarzewia mesenterica (assembly GCA_004802705.1). Taxonomy (NCBI): domain Eukaryota; kingdom Fungi; phylum Basidiomycota; class Agaricomycetes; order Russulales; family Bondarzewiaceae; genus Bondarzewia; species Bondarzewia mesenterica. Next base: position 16,396 of record SGPL01000284.1, on the reverse strand, counting down.
TCTCGCTCTCATCTAATTGACAGGTTACTCGAGGATCATTCTGGCTGGTCTTGCCCTGCATTTTATGAGCTACCATCCGAAGTATTGCACGCTAGCGTATTGCATTTCCTGCCTATTGGACGCCGTGGATGGGCAGGCAGCGAGAGCGTTGGGGCAGTCATCAAAATTCGGTGCTGTTTTGGATATGGTTACGGATAGGTACGTGCTGCACTGCTCAAAGGTCTTTTAACTTTGCGTTCGAGCGCTGACCGTACGCTCTGATCGTGACCACGAAGGTGCACGACCTCCTGCCTCCTCTGCTATCTGTCATCCGCATACCCGGATCTCGCACTCTTCTTTCAATTCCTGATCTCTCTGGATTTTGCAAGCCATTATATGCATATGTACAGGTAGAGTGTTTGTCACTTCCTCATGTTGGACATATCTCGACCGCGTTCTCCGTAGTTCCCTTCTTACCGGCTCCCGCAGTCACAAACTTGTTACCAGCGATGTCAGCCGCATTCTCTGGCTGTACTACAACGATTCAGTGAATTGTGCCTTTTCTTTTCTTATGAGTCTCGGCTAACGCGAACACGACTAGCGAACATTGTTCATCATCTGCGCGGGGAATGAATTGTTCTTCGTCGCGCTCTATCTCATGAAATGGGTTCACACTCCAATTGGTCTGACGCATCCATATCTGCAAGCCTTGACGTGGCCCCAATTAATCGCTATCCCGACTGGGATCATATCTTTCATCAAGAACGTCATCAATTTGGTTCAGCTGTGGAAGGCCTCAAAAATCCTAGTAGGTGTAGATTTGGCGGAGAGGAGACAGGCACGGGTCGAAGAGAATTTGAGGTCGAAGTCTTCATGACAATTTTATGCGTCACTTACGTTCATCCCTGCTCGTCAAAGTCTAGTCACAACATGTTCTTCTCTACTGCATACATTAACTGCTGGGTGTCGGATTGTAATGCTTCGTACTATCTAGACATTTCTATTGCTTGCGCGAGAGTCAATGTTGAAAGTGTGATTTATCAGCGTTGCGGCCAGCTCCAAGGCCAGCCATCTTTTTGGAAATTGGAGTCTCTTGTGTCAGTCACACGGGTCGCCTGCCTCTCTTGGTCGACCACACTTGTCGACACTTTCTACGACGCGCATGCGCTCTCAACTCTTTCTTCGGAGGACACGGTTACTCCCCAAGCCGTCTTCATCGTCCGGCCGTGCTCTCATTTCATACTCCAATCCTGTCCGCTACCCTAGAAAGGAGCAAACGCCTTCAAGAAATACACATAGACGAGCATCTTCAACCGTCACCGCCACTCCTCCAACTCCTCCAACTCCACCGCCAAACGCATTCCCAAGCAAACCGAGTGGCGAGGATGATTCTTCGGAACATCCAGCGATGCCCGGAGCGCAGGAGAATTCAACAGGAACGAAAGAGCCTGAACCTGCGCTCCATTTTCCGGAAATCATCTTCTGGCCTGCAGAATCTATAGCTGAGCCATCGCCAACTTCTGCTCTTCCTCCGCCAGAGATTTATGAGGAGGCATTGTCCAACCTCTGCATCACACTGCACCCCCAGTCTCAGTATCGTGCTGTTAATAACCCCACCGCCCCCCCGGTGGAACCCAATCTTGCTCTTTACTGCCCGATCGAAGGGGGCGACTATATCATCGACCAGACAGTGCGCGGCCTGGCCCGACAGACGAAAGCCGATGTTGTTGTACTGGATGCTGTTCATCTAGCAGCCGGAGAATATGGGCACTTTGGGACAGGTGAGTTTGTACGTCCCGCCCGTGTGTTGATACTGACGTATCCTTCCTGTGTAATCAAGCTGCCTCTGTGCTTCAATTCCCTCAGAACCCTTTACACTTTTCTCCGCATACACCCTCTTCTCGTCGTTCTTCCCGCCCTTCTGCCGATGATGACGACGAGTCAGACATGTCGTCGATGTTCATGCCATCACAAATGACACTGCAGGTCATGGCACCTATGCGCCTGACTCGTGCATCATCAAGCTCGCAGCCGCCTAAAGGCAACACAACGTTAATGAAAGCCTTCTTTGACAGACTCGTCAATGCGTCGGTACCAGAGTCTTCCGGATCACCGTCCTCACGGAGACCGCGCATAATATACGTCCGCGATTTTGGAATGCTTTCCCCTTCATCATCGTCTTGGTACCCGTCGCTACTGGCGGCCGTACGACAGCTCCGACAAGGCACAGGTCATTCAAGTTCTGCAGTGGCGACCCCTGTCACGATTATATTCGGCATTACGCCGCCTATAACGGAACCTTCATCCTCATCCTCACCAACCGGTGCACAGGGGATGATGAATTTCTACATGGACAGAGATTCTCCGTCGTCAGTGAACACACCGGCTGCACGAGCTGGAAAATCTGAATGGAACGAGGACGATTCTGCCGATAAGGCGCGCGAGAGGCGGCTGCGCGAGCGTTTACGAAGATGGGAAAAGGGGGATCTCACGCTGCATGATGAGTTGCCCAAGCTTTCAATCGTAAATGGCGAGATTGGCGAGACTGGGAGTCCGCGCGGACAATCAGGCGTCGTCGTCATTGGCGGCTCTTCAGGCTTTAGCGAACTGTCATCATTGCTTAGTTCTGGTCTCTCAGGACACTCAAACAGCAGACCTGGCCCTTCAAATTCAGACCAGAATTCCCAGTTCTTTCGAACTTCGGTTCTGGTGCCGCAGGCTAGGTCGTCGTCAGAGGAGCGAGCATGTCGAATGTCACGGCGGCGAGAGATCAACGAGTTAACGATGAGAATGGCGGTGGGGTCTGTCGGTGGCATCATCACCGAGGTGTATCCATCTGCTCGNACGGCAGCTTCCGCGACCGAGACTGTGACGCAGGCCGAAANACCTTCGAGCGAACCCGCTTTAGAGAAGATGTGGGATGATTGGGGAAAGCGCGTTGAAANTTGGGCTACTGTGAAGCGAATTGCAGATAAAGCAGTAGGCAATTTATTGTGGCNGAGGAAGTCCATTGGTTCCTTAACCTCTCTTGTCGTCGGCTGGGANGCCATTCATCAAGCATGGACTGCGCAACGAGCTTCACGAGTAATGCGCAAGGAGTGGATGCAGAAATCTTATTCCAAGTCCGCTCAAGAGAAGGACGAGGATGAGGACGAGGACGAGGACGAATCTGCCCAGAGCACAGATGAGGTCGTAGAACGCGTCAAACGCGACCCATATCTCGATCCTCATGAACAGAAGCTTCTGGGGTGTATTGTGGATGCAGGTGGGGTGTTTTGTAGCTCTTGCTATTAATCGTGATGCTGATATCTTCTGGCATTAGCATCNATGCCAACATCTTTCAGCCAAGTGCATCTCCCTGCGCATACAATCGATGCAGTTCGGACAATTGTTTCGCTACCGCTTCTTCATCCATCTGCATTCCAGCACGGTATCTTGAAGGAACATGGCATGACCGGATGTCTGCTGTTNGGGCCTCCCGGCACTGGAAAAACNCTTGTCGTCCGAGCTCTCGCCAAGGAAGCGGGGTGTCGCATGCTCGCCATTTCACCATCTGATGTTATGGATATGGTAATTAAGCTTTCCTCTTAATGCANAAGAATGCTCACTCTCATCTCTTTTCCAGTTTGTCGGAGAGGGCGAGAAACTCGTCCGTTCTGTCTTCTCATTGGCTCGGCAACTTTCGCCTTGCGTTGTCTTCATCGACGAAATCGATGCTCTTTTCGGGGCTCGTTCCTCTGCGCGCGAAACTGGCGGAGCTATTGCCCACCGAGGGGTCATCACAGAGTTCATGCAGGAGATGGATGGCTTGAAGTCATCTAGGGAGGACAACGTTATCGTCATTGGTGCAACAAACAGGCCGTTCGACCTGGATGACGCTGTACTCCGACGACTGCCCCGCAGACTGCTGGTAGATCTGCCTGGAGAGAAAGAGCGGGAGGAGATTCTTAAAATTCTCCTGCGGGACGAGTCACTTGCGTCAGACGTCGAATATAAGACCCTGGCGCAGAAAACAGCAAGCTTTTCCGGTTCAGACTTGAAACGTGAGTAGAGAGGGAACGAGATTTTTTGTGGATTGTGTGCTGATTTTGTCCTGTAGATCTGTGCGTTTCAGCCGCATTGGATGCAGTGAAGGAGAATGTCTCCGTTCCCTGGGCGCCATTGGCATCGTCATCGGTCAAAGCACCAGAAGACATTTCTGCTGTTGTGACTGAAGTAACAAAAACAGAGCCTTTAAATGAGAAAATACCAAGTGCAGAGGTCTCTTCCGAAGCTCCGGCCCCAGAACATCCTCGCATTCTTCATTGGCATAACTTTGCGAAGGCGTTGAAGGAAATCACACCCTCCTCCTCTGAGATCCTCGGCAGTCTCGCCGAACTCCGCAGATGGAACGAGGAATTTGGTGAAGGGCGGAGAAACCGGAAAAAGCAATTCTGGGGCAAAGATCGGTTTGGGTTTACAAATCGGCTAGTTTCTTCTGAAGAGGGTAGAGTCGTTAGTCCAGACACTACTCAGAGTGTTGGATCAAATGTATCGGATAAAACAAGAGGATGACATAGAGCATTGTCAGTGATTAATGCAGCTCAGCAATAAATACGTTTCGGCGGTGTCTGCATAAATAGACCAAGCCTCAATTCCGACGTCTGCTCCTCCTTGCTGGTTGAGGACTGTCCTCTGTGTCGACGTCCATAGATTCGTCCGCTTGGGATGTACTATACAAATTACGCCCATGATTAACTCGCAGATAGGAAAAAAAACAGTGTAAGCATACCTTTGGGTTCTTCGACTCCGCCTTGATCTTCCATTCGTCTGTGGTGGGGGTGTATCCTGAGTGGTCTCGGCCTCGTCCACCTCCATTTCCTGGTTATCGTCCGAAGTCTGGCTGCGACGTTGACTATCTCCATCTTCGTTCCCCTCGCTTTCCGACCTTTTCCTCCGCATCTTTCGCGCGCCGTCGTCTGCTCTTGCGGCCTTCTCCCCAACTGGAATCAATTTCTTTTTGTTTGCCTCGGAGGACCAGTCTTGGCTGCAAGCCGGACATTTCTGATGGGTCTTGCGGTAGTTTTCGAAGCAGTGCTTGTGCATGCGAGTCTTGCAATTCGGAGTATAACAGGCAGTTCCACGAGTCAGGATCTGTGTCAAAGAACAGATAGGCAGTTAACGCGCTGTGCTTGACGAGATGGCGAGGAGGAATGATATCACCTCCATGCAGATAGTGCATTCTATCACTTCGTCTGTATATGTGTTTCTGAGATAGGGTAGGAGCTCAAGGAGAGAGCGGATTGAAAGAGAGTAGCGCCCGCGTCTGAAGTCGGAATCTCACAGTGAGTATATCAATATTCATAAGAGTAGGCGACAAGTGGGCATCTCACTGGCTTTTGAGCAACCATCCCTTCGCGACGAAACTCGTGAGCACGTTCTCAGCTTGAGTCTTGGTTATACTAGGCCTCAGATTTGTGGATTCACGAAGAGCGGCGAACGAGGACACCGAGTAGGATTCGTTGGGCGCCAGCATGATCTGCTCAACCTTCATTATATGATAGATCATGAAAACCTGTCAGCTCTGGCGATATAGAGAATGAAAGACTTACGATCATCTTAAAGTAGGCAATTTCGATCGGTGTGTATTCCGTCGCTATCTGTGCGACTTCGTCATCTTTCCGATTGACCTACATATGTATCACCAAGGCAAAAAATGAACATGGTCAGGTTTTGACGCAATAATCGACTCACCAGAGCATACATCTGCCTACCAGTCACTTCATCGTGTAGATGTGCCAGTTCCAAATCAAGAGGATTGATCGAGTTATTAACAGAAACAATGAAGTCGTCCCAGACATTTGAGATGTTCAATGAATCATCTGTAGCTAATGACGCGAAAAATGCAGGTTGTGGTGGTGTTCTAGTGGGAGAAAGCCTGAGCTCACCTTTGACGGCGTCTATGCACTTCTTCCACAAAACTTTGCCAATTCAACGGAAACATATCTGCGTGACAAGAGCGACTGCAGAAAGAGCTTTTGTACATCATTGGAAGAGGCCATGGTAGGCGTCGCAGAAAAGACGCGACGTGACGGAAATGTGTTAATCAACCTGAACGCGTTTGGCATGCGCCACAGGCGCGCCGCTGGATGACACACAGAACGCGCACGGAAATCGTCGAAGCTTCGTCATATTGGACCAGAAATTTTGCCCACTATATCGGTCTACATCGTACCGTACGGTAATAGTAAGCCCAAGTATTACACAGTAAACCAGTCCAAAAATCCTGTGTAGTCTCGTGTCCACCTATTTATCCTGTCTTCCAGGTTATATCTTGGGAATGCGCAACGTCTTGCTTACCATCGCCGCCGCCAAAAGCCCGAAGACGAAGCTCGCAAAATGGATCTCCCCAGTGCCGCTCTCGCTTCCCCATAGTGTGGTCGTGCCCCATGGGACGCCCTGCTTTCCCTCGATCCATCCCTTTTTTGTCCACCACGCTAGAATACTGACGAGACCGAGGGAGGAGGGAATAGGAAGACCTTCGAAATATTGTGCTTTCCCTGCCGCGTCTTTAGGCACAAGGGCAACGGTCGCATTGAATCGAGCAAGCCGGGCAAGACCACAACAAATGAACCCCGTCAAAACGACGGTGTCCAGTGTTGTCCGCAGACCGACGGCAAACGCTAGTACCGCAGGGGCCACACCAAACGAGATCTGAGTGAGTTTGAAATGCACGGCATTAGTATACGTCTGCCGGACGGGCAAGACAGGTCTGGCATACCAAATCGGCCAATGAATCAAGTTCCTGTCCTAACATACTGCTTGATTTTCTCCACCTCGCAACCTTCCCGTCCAGAAAGTCGAACATCAGACCCGCAAGGGGAAATACGTGTGCCATCCATAGATATGATTCGTCGTTCGTCAAGAGGTAGCGCGCCGACGAAAATACGGAGAACGAGCCGCAAAAGCCGTTCATGATGGTGACCAAATCAGCTAGCCGAAAGTTTCTAAATAATTGAATCACCAAGAACAGCTGCCGTGAGCACCACCCCTCTGGAAGGGCAAGTAAAATGCACGACCGACCTGACCAGAGAGAAATGGCCGTCCCTCTCTTGATATTGGTGCAAGACGGCAGCTGGGGGTTTCTCATCACCATTATGTGTACTGCACTTTGCTGATTTGCGTTGGCTCATGGGGGTAGTTTATGTAATGAAGATGGAGTTGAAAGCTCGGAATTAATGTGTCTGCGTCGTTGTGCGAGGAAAGGATGGGATATGGAATGGACGAATCATCTTTTCTACAATGAGGAGCCGTTCCACTTACGTAACGGTTTAAAATATAGCACACGAGCGACGCATCGTGGCAGTTGACTTGCACTGCAACTTAACCTCTTTGCCCCTGCTTGTCGTCGTCGTCGTCTTCAATATCATGGTCATGCATCCCTTCCCAAAGCATTAAATATGTACAACGTCCTTCCACAATCCTTCCATCCTAAAGCATTGTTTAACTCAAACAAGTCGGCAGTAGATGAAATCACATGGAATGTGCCTGCCACGCAGCGCGTTGCGCGCCTGACCTAGCGCCCTATGCAGGATCATGCGCACTTTTTCAAAGACGAGATCAAGATGATAACTGGCTTGCTGTCGCAATTGCAAGTTCAACGCATTAACATCAATATGCACGAACGTTGGGAGCACTGGGACAGATCTCCAGGACAACTCACCGAAAGCAGAATCCCCATCTTCACCATATTGCTGTAATCGGATGCGGGCGCACGCTCGAGCTCCGTGTTTACGCGTAATCCTGATTCGCTTTGTGCGACATCTGGGAATTGAAACCCAGAGGAATATGGAAAAAAGAGAGGCGACTGGGTCCCTCGTCAACTTCATGTTAGGAACTGCAAGAGTATCTCAGACGCACCGAGAAGAGAGATCCCGATCCGTCAAAGCGATCGTCGTAATCAAAGGACGGCAAGACGGGCTATAGCAAGGCACGTCAACGCCAGCACACTCAATAAGAAGACAAGGCCAAAATCGCACTCCATAGATACTGTGTTCGTTTCCCGAATTCGGGGACTCCTGAAGCCTGAGCGAGGGCCAAAAGAGGTAGATATCGTATTCCTCATTCTCGCTTACTTCTGGACCAAAAGGACCCGCGTCGACTAAGAATTCTCGCATCCTTTACTGTGAATCAGTGCAGGTGAAGGTGGAGGGTGAGAAAGGTGAGCATGTCGGCAAACAGATGAGCTCTATTTATTTGAACGAGCGGTGAACTCGTAATAAATAAGGAAACAGCCGTACAAAATGCCAATAAACAGGCTAGTTGGGGCCGCCGCGACGGACCACAGGCGCCTACAAAACGGCCTCGCGCATACTCCTACTCAACATACTCTGTAGATCTGGGATGGGCACTCTGGGAACGCGAAGACGCAACAATCTCGGATGGACTCAACGTGCGTAAAACGAAGCTGGGCATCTTTGGGTCCTCCATCGGCATCTAGCCTGAAGACTCGGACACTTTGTCTCTGAAATGATCTAACCTTGCCTCTGTCTTCATGTCACGGATCAGCCAGGCGTAGCCACATGGAGGCAAAAGAGCCTCTTCCGATGTGGGGGAGTTGGTGGAGGGAGTGGGCACATTACTGTCTAGACTGCACCGTCTCGTACTGGACAAGCAACTGTCTTTGGCAGATTGGTCGAACCAGTGCGCGAGGGCGGCAGCCTAACTTCGTGATTGCCCACTCCTCTGCAAGCCCTGTGGACAGGAGATCTTCCACTCTGTATCATCACGAGCATGGGGATCACTCCTGCTTCGCCTTACAACAGCTCATCGACATGGCGCAGAACGGCGCGCGTTCTAGTCATGTCACGCCCGACGCGTGACGTGTGACATGCACTCCGTCTGACACGAAACGATGAGGAACAGACTCTTCAGATTCTGACAATCTGCCTCTTCCTAGAATGAAATGAAAACGAGTATTTCAAGGTGAAAGCTCACTCTTCGGATGCCATTTTTTCCTCTGTGCCCGACGTCCGATCGACGAGCCCGCTCCTCGAGCATGTCCCAACCTCGGAAGTTGATGATTGCAACTTGTTTCAAGCATCGAGAAGACCTGTCTGCCTGCAAGTGGAAGTCTTAGAAGGCTGTCGGAAAACTGTCAATGATGCCATGGAACGCCTGAATGTCCAACGTTTTACTTCAAGTCACCGTCAAGTGGCCCATAAGAGCCCAAATGTCCGCGCTACTATGGTTCCCGGCGTCAGGGCCAACAACAGCGTTAAGCGTGAGTGATATAGGGAACCATCTCCGAGAGGCAGAATCAGTGGCAAAAAGTCGGGCAAATCCATCCGCTAGGTTTTCAACAGTGTCCAAGATCGCCTGCTGCTTGTTGATCCTGCGGTGCGGATGATCCAAGTCCAACCTTCTGGTTTTCCGCGGCTGTGCCTGGCTTGACGACGCCTGTGAGCAATAGTTTTCAGGCTGTCTGGCGAGCGCCGAACAGGCATGGTTTGTTCGAAAAAGGAGTGGATGTGGGTTGGCAACGTGGTGGAAGCAGGTTGGAAGCAGGCGAGCTCATTATGGAGGAACCTTCCGTGGCTAGCCCTCAATTTTGTTTTGGGGCTCCGCACTCCCTTTCTCATCTTCTCACCATGCTCTTAATGCCCCCCGTTCGCCGTCATTTTCTTCTTGCTCGCTTTTGTCCGTTTTCCCCTCAAGTCAGCAATCAACGTTCAACGCCCATTCCTTATATTCAGCTCCCTCCCAAACAATTCAAGCTTCTCACCTCGACGCGGATGAGGCACAAGATGCACTTAATAAAGTGACCCTAATCCCCCTACAAGTTAACAAGAGCTCCTCGGTTTCCTCATGCTTCCCATCTTATCGCCTCCCAACCTCGCCATGCCTTCACAATCCCCCTATCGCCTCCTGTCATCTCCGAGGTGCAATCCAGCACAGTTCATCCGTTTCTACAAGTTTCTACACTGTTCAGGCCTGGATTAGCACATCATGCGCTCATCCAGTATGACGTTTCCCGAAGTCATTCGAGCTTCGCTCTCACTAAGTATGAGTGGTCTGTATCTGATCAGCAGCCCTCAGCTTGACATTGTTGCGTCTTGGAATCATCTCGATCTTTCGTGCTCTCTTATCCTCTTCATGTCAGAAGTGTCACAACAGCCCATGACGATGGATGCGCAAGTCTACTATCGATTCTGAATGATTATACAAATGCGACATGGCAACTCAGGCTTGAGGATAGATATCTAGGAACTCATAACGACATCACCGTCCGCCTCCGTCGTCGCGGCCTGCGCCGCAGTCTTCTCTAGCTCCATGCTCCGCTTCGCATAATGATTTGGATGCGTGACACTCTCTCCTTCGCCGACGCCATCTCCCTTTGCCACGCCTCTGTTCGCGTGCGTGATTTCGAACACCCGCGTGCATGCAACGTGATAGTGGCCTCCTTTCACCGTGTTCACTATCTCTGGGAGATCAGCGGAGGTCAAGCCCTGTGAGGAGTAGGCCGATTCAAGGGCGATTTTCAGGTTGTCGATCGAGAAATGACGGTAAGGACAGCCATGCGAGTCGGTTGCCCCTGGTTGGTCGCTCGTCAGGATCTGTTGGCAGCTGTTGGTAAAAGATGAGATGGAGAACATTGCAGATCAGAAGCAGCAGGCAAACCTCCTGGCTGGGTAATTAGCCCGTCTCCCTTCCAAACCATACGAGTGTCGAACGTTGTACTTGTAATTCTTATTGAACTGATCGTCCGTGAAGCCACTGAACGATCTTCTCCAGAACATCATCGCTTCATCTATCGAAAGTCCTAAAGCCTGTAACCCAATCATGAGTTGCATGAGAATACGTAAAGCCACTCGACATACCTTCAGGAAAAGTCCATACTGTAATCGGCCGAAGTGCTTCAGGTGATGATTTTGCTTGAGGTTGTCTTGAAGATTTCGCATGCACAGAGGGAAATGCTTTCGCGAGAGTTCGTCGATCATATCTGCTCTGATTTCTTCACCTGCGTTTGAACCATCGGCCCACTCTGGTGATGCACCAGCGAGGAAACCTTGTGATAGATTTGCAAGGATAGGCTCGAGACGAGTGTCCTCATCAAGTCGAGGGAGAGCTTTGGCCGTCATCTACGAAAGGTGCACGAGGTTAGAACAAGTCTTGAAGACGTAGTGATTTGAGAATCATGCCTCTAAAGCCTTTTCAAGATTAGTCTGAAATTCTTGGAACACAATACTCGATTGTTCACGGCCAGGAACATAGGCCCATCCGCCTTTGAGAAAGACCCTACGGCGCTCAATCAGATCGGGAACACGGGTCCATTTGACCTAAATGACCATGACTTCAATAAGAGTGGAAGGGGTGGAAACTCGCAATAACCTTGTAAAAATCTTCAGTGGACTGCGCCGCATCTTGTGAAGGGTCGACAACGACTTTGATACCCGGAGTAGCGGCTTCCAACTCAGAAGCATACATAGCTTTCTCTTTGCTGTCGACCTGTGATGCACGATATCAAAGAAGAGAGCATGAGGACACGGTGATTGAAAAGCTACCAATGTCCACACAAAGTCTCTTGAACTGAGAAATGCCTTTCGCTCGGACGATCCATCCGTATCGTACCTTACACGGAGCAACGTCGTTTCTGCTTTGACAAAACGCCGACGCAGCTCTTCACTGAATCGATCCAATCAGCAAGTCAGCTCCTAAAGCCAGCTTAAGCGACGTGCCACTCACGAACGACAAAACGCCAGTCTCAGGACAAAATGACCAATGTGATCTTTCCTCCTTTGCGCGTCTCTATCTACCGTGATGGCGGAAGATGCATTCAGCGGGAGATGCTTGTTGCACTGCGCAATGGCAATGGCTTTCAGCTCATCATAGGGCCGGTTACGCGCGAAGCAAGACTCTATTTCCGAAAGGACGCGTAGACGGTCAATTGCGCATGTTTCAAACTCCTCGATGGTGATGTCTTCAAGAGGCGGTCTGTCGTAGCTGGTCGGCCCTGGATATGAGTATTGTGAACTAAGTAAAAAAGTGATAGATGGACGAACAAGTTCAGTCGATGAGGGTACTTCAATCCAGAATGCGTCTCCACCTCAGCAGCTTTTCTACTGTTGAACATGATGTGTTTTGTCTCGTAGATGGACCAAGGATGAACCTGTCGCGTGAGACGCGCAGTGGTAGGACACGAAAACGCGTTACGTCACGCGGCCTTGCATCACGCTGAGCAACTGCCCGTATACTGGAACAGTCTCCGGATCGGACGGGAGCCTCGATTAAAGGGACAAAAGGGACACATATCCATTGCAATTACTGATAGCAAAAAATCCCTATGATACATAAAATTGCGCACAGACGCGATGGACGTCAAAATAATAAATAATCTTCCGCAATCGTGACGCAAAAACACAACTCGAATCCACCAACTCGGTTCATAAATACTTTCATTCCAACAGAACTCCTTTGAAATACGATAGCGAGGCGAAGCAAAGCAACAAGAACAACAAAAAGAAGAAGCATTACCGACTCCGCATGCGAGCGACATAATTCTGCCTGTGTTGCTCTGCCTGGGGATGATCTGATTCGTAACCTTCGAACGTGACTCCAGGTCTTCGTCTGCGTCCAGTCCCGCGTTCTCGCAACTTCTCCTCCTCCTTATTTCTCCAATCGTATGCCGCCTGTATGGGATCGCGCTGAGGGGGAGGAAGACCAGGCGTGGGGCTGCGTGTCGACCCCGCTGGGGATGTAAGAACAGTGCTCGCCTAAACAGTAATACAAACCAAATAAGACGATGGTATGTTGCATTAAAGAGCAGACGAAGGATACTGACCGCGTTGGTGCCATCCACTGCTTCTGCAGATGCACCGGACATGGTACGATGCCTCTTAGAGAGCAAACGAAAGGGTCCAAACCCGTACGACCCACTGGTCTTCCTTTCGCGTGGTGGATGGCCAGGGATAGGAACTGTCACTGGCGTGGCAGCCTTGGTTTGGGAAGAAGACGTCGCCGCAACCTTACTGCGTGGGTCCACAGGGAACGGCATGGACTTCTCTGCGAAAGTCACTTTGACCGCTGACGACGTCTGGGCGGCACGGCTGTCGACCTTGGTTAGAGGGAGAGGATCGATCTGAGGTGGTTTGGAAGTGGTCTTCGATCGACGAAGCCCGAGTGCGGACCAGATACCTCCCTTCTTCTTCGGCTCCTGATGCGACTGCGATAAAGTCGGCGTCACAGGAGGAGGAGAAGGGGGAAGTTTAGTCGTCGACCGGGCGATAGATGACGGCGTATGCAGAACCTCAGGTTCCGGCGACAGGGTAGGCACAACTCTCCGATGAACTCGGGTGGGTGCCGGGGTTGAGGAGTGGCCTGCCACAGAAACTCTCGAAGCAAGTATCGATGCAGCTTGAATCTGTGTTTGGGAATGGGAGCGCACGGGCATGGGTGAGGCGGGCGTGCGGAATGCGGGAGGCTGTGATTGTGTTCGGACAGGTGCAGCGGGCGCGGGCACGGGCGTGATGGTGGAAGGTACTGCAGGAGACGGAACAGAAGAACTTTGATGATGACGAGAACTAGTCTGACGGGTAGCAGAGGTATTGTGGGAAGGAGGAACCGATCGTGGAGCAGCATGAGCGTACGGATTAGTAGACGACGTAGGATTCACAGGCTGGCTAGTCTGAGTGATGGGAGGGTTAGGAATTGAATATCCTTGGACAGCGGGCGACGTAGGAGGCATCAAAATGGAAGCTTGGGAAGATGGTGTATGACCCAACAGAGTTGTCGATCCCGTCTCGTAGGAGGGCGTGCGGGAGGTGACTCGAGCGGCGATGGGTGCTGGAGTTGAAGGAATTACTGTGTGGGTTTGCGATCGTGGGGAGGGATTACCATTGTTTGGTCGATGCTGTTGATTATTCGGAGCATTGGCAGTATCTAGGGTGGTGGTATTTGTCGCGTCTAAGTGCGTGCGAGACGATGACGGAGGGTATACAGATGTCGCTGGGTATGCTGATGGCGTTGTGCCGTGAGGTAACGCGTTGGTCGTATAGAATCGTGAAGAGTCATGAGCCTGCGAGTGATCAAAGGTCGAGCGCTGTACAGGCTGAGGAGATAGAGCGGGAGCAGGTTGAGAAGGTTGAGTGACAGGAGCGACAGAACCCTTCGGGGAACTGTTGTATGGCATAGAGGGCGAAGGCTGCTGAGGCGAAGGTGTCTTCGTTGCCCTGGGCGGACGAAAATCAACCGGCTGGATAGCCGTGCCGTATGAGGTAGACGTGGGATCAGGCTGATGGTTCTTGTCATGTTGCACATCATGCCTCCCGTGCCGGTCTACTGGCACAGCGCCAAAGTTGTGTTCATAGGTCTGTTCTCGAGAAGGTTGGAGGTATGGTGAAGGGGTGAAAGATGAGGAATGCTGATGGAATACTGTCACCGGTTCCATGATAGGGAAATGAGATGCAAGATCCGGAGCAATTGGTCTCGACTGACCAGGTAGCGGAACTACAGTGGGTCGTGCATTCATATCGTTAGTCCCGTACGTTGCAGCCGTTGCTATAGAAGAATGTTTCGGAAAAGTTTCGTTCACAAGATTGGCCTGATATAGTCTTGCCGCACTGCTCTGAGGTACGACCATTGGTGCAGAGGAACTTTCTTCAAGTTGATGCTGGCCATGATATACTTGTGGTGAGGGAACATGCCAGGGGGATGTCAAATGTGGTGCAGCATTAGCAGGATACAAAGGCCGGGAAGTGTATGATTGGCTGGCCGTGACAAGCGGTACCTCCAAGTCCACAGCGTCATGAGATGCCACCTGGCCAGTAATCGGCGCAGAAGACGATTGATGTGACACAGAAAAGGGAAGACGTGTCTGAGCAATCTGGGATGCGTTAGGAACCGTAGGACGGGGCGTTTCGGCTTTATTGCCGTGATATTGTGACGCAACAGGCAGTATCGCAGGGGATGGGACCATCAAAATTTGCTCCTCTTGGTAGGCAAAATGGGGAGTGATAGCTCGCGATGGAATAGAGGGGCCCGGAGGCTGGCCGTTCACTGGTGCAGGTGAACGAATGATCGGCTTTGTAGAAGGCGGGCGCGGAGCAGTCTCGAGGGGAACAGCGGCACGCAAAGAAGGCTGATAAGAATGCTCCGGAGAAGGCTTTGGTGTATCTGCATTCCCTGATAGAGCGCGCAGATGAGTTTTCTGCTTCTGGTATTGTTCGGCCATGCGCGAGTCAGACGGACCTTGGCCTGCCTTCATACTTAATACTGGTGGTGAGGGGTTTTCTTTACCTGAAGGAGGGGCAGGTGAAGGAGTCGGGAGGAATTGCGCTGATCCAGTACCCAATACTGGATTTTGATTGTTCGTGGTTTTACTGACTGCGTCTTCCTGTCGTTGGAACAACCACGGTGAGACCCCCTTCGAAGACTGCCTCTGATAAGAACGGACTGGACGCTGACTTCGATTGTTACGTACCTCGTGTTTCATGGGCGGGTGTCCGGCAGTCGTTGCTTGCTGCTGAGAACTTGGTGCCGCTAGAGTCCGACTGCTTCCTTGAGCTGAAGAAGATGCGTGATAGTACATTGAGGCATCGGCGACTTGGCCCGGAGGGCGGACGGTATCGTGTTTGTGCTTGCGCTGGGGAAAGAAAAAGTGAGACCGAACAAAAAGATGTACGGCCGTTCAAAGACTTACATGCTCTTTCCTCGTCACCTGTTCATTGTCACTTCCTGAGACAGCATAGCCTGGAGGGTACGGCACGGTTTCGCTTCGAGATCTGGAGTGCTTGGATGGTTTTGCAAGCTCAGATGGCTGTCCTGGTAGGGATGCTTGAGGCAGAGTGGCATGCCTCCGAGCCTCTCTCAACGTCGTCTGAGAAACGTTTTCAGAAGGATGGGCGACGACTTGTACAGGAACACTTTGCTGGGTCGTTGAAGTAGCAGGCATGTGCTGTTGCTGCTGGACAGCTCCTGCAACGTTCTTGATTGAAGAAAATAACGGTTTTGGTTAACCTTCTATGAAAGGAATTATGAAGTGCTTACGCCGACACCTATTGGCAAGCTCTGTTCCTTACGATGACGCCCGTGCCGTATTGATACCACAGGTTTCCGCAGCGAATTGTCAGACTCATCGGAGTCTTTAACACGTCTATGCCTCGACTCCTTCATCACAGGTTGCATATGAGAAGTACCTCGAGAGGTGTCCTCGACGACCCGATTTTGCTCAGCCCTTTGTTTCTCCTCCTGCGCCTTCTGAGCTTGGTACCTTTCCTCTGCTCTCCGCCTTTCCTCCCTCTCTCTTCGTCGCTCTTCCTTCTGCCTGCGCCTCTCCTCTTCATATCGGACTTCTTGCTCCCGCCGTGCATCTTCCTTGCGCTGCTCTTCCCGCCGCCTCTCCTCCTTCCTCTTCTCCTTCTCTCTGGCTCTCTCTTCTCTC
>SGPL01000283.1:0-43084 GCA_004802705.1 Bondarzewia mesenterica | reverse complement strand
CTGGACCAATGGCATTGTCCAGTGCAACGGCATCGATTGCGTATCTGACTCGAGACTGCGCACAGTGCCATGAAACACTGAGTCAATAACAAAATGGCGAACAACAACTTTTTCCAGTTTCGGAGATAGTATCTACGTACAGTCACAGCCCTAACCCGATGTTCAGCGAGCTTGGCCACCGAAGTTCCGAGCACATATAAGTACCGGTCAATTTACGGGCATGTCTCCCGACGTACAGGTTGCAAGTGATCATCATATTCGAGCCTCCTACATTCTAGTAAGTCCTTCGTCTTCGGGTTTTACAGCTTGCTTGGCTTTTCGAGAACCATTGTCTAGCTTTGTTTTCTCAACCATCGTCAGTTTTGACCTGCCCTTAGACTTCCCGAATCTGAAAGCCACACGTGCCCACTGCCGGGACCACTTATCCATATACCGAATACTAAAGCGTCTCGATGTCTGCTTCATCAGTCCGTACCTCTAATTCGCCTCAGCCAGGCTTTCTAAAGCGCTTGCGACCCACTATGGGCTTTCGCCTCCCTCCTTTGCCATCGCTGGATGGTGATTTGATGCTCGATGTCTACACGCACAAGTCCATCCGCTATTCCGGCGCTCCTATGAACGATGAATACGGTGATATTGAGCGAGTAAATGCAATCGGAAAGAGGGTATTGGCGGTGGGCGTTGCGACTGCATTATTCGAGAAGAAGCCGATGTTCACCGCAGCAGAATTGGAGGTTTGCGCGCCACGGTTCTCGAGGTAGTCATCACCCGCCACTGATGAGGTTCACAGGCACACATAGACAAAACCCTGTCCGATTCAAATATCGACGCTTGGGTCACAGCTTACCAACTTAGAGAGAAGGTACGCGCTGCTCCTGATCACCGCAAAACATTGACTGAGCCCAAGGTATGCTGTCTTTTCTGCCTATTCCCATTCCTTTCCTAACCTTTGATCAGGAGACGCGGCACCTCTTTCATTCCGTCGTCGGCGCAGTATATGTTCAATTCGGCCTATCTGTTGTTCAGACTTGGATCGGCAAGCTCGTAGATCCAGATTTTGAATCGTCCGAGCCATCCTCGAGACCGAACAAAAGATTCAAGTCATCTGAATACATTCCTGCGCCACCTCCACCTCCACCGCCACCTCCAGTCGAAGCTCCACCTCCGCTTCCATCGCTGCCCATGCCCCCTGTACAACACCAACTCCCTAGCATGCCCCCACAGGCGAATTCTGCTCAGACAGCGGCGTTCCTTCCCGTGTTCAACCAGACGTGCGCTCAAAGGCGCATAACTGTCTCATGGGAGGCGACGTCGACTGGGCCGTCTCATGCCCCCGCTTGGAATGTGCAATGCATTGGTACGTGATGGCATTGCGTACCAGGAAACACCGCCTTAATTCTCACGCAATTTCTCACCCAGTAAATGGAATATCGAAAGGCAGCGGAAATGGGCGCAGTAAACAATTGGCCAAGGAAGCGGCCGCCAGAGAAGCTTTTCATAATATGGGCTGGGCTCGACGTACGCTTTCCAGTAATCTCGTGCATTAGTGTCTTCCTCATACTTATCCCGGCTCTAGACATCTGACGTGGACTTCAACTGACTGTAGGATTTTTTTTTCTTAGATTGATCGCACTTATGCTGTATGACGATCCTTAGGCCTTAGGCCTTATGACGGACCAATATGTGTATCCATCTTCACTTGAGATAAGTGCTGTACTTCTGATAATCATCCGATACATTCAGAGTTGCCATAGTCAGTTCGCCGCTGTGAAAGTTCTGTGACAACTCTGAATGTACCTACAAATTCCAGACAATCAACTATCAATCAGCCCCTTTGCTGTGAACTGATTACCCTCAATAGTAAGATCATATTGCAGCCATCACCACCTCTCTGCCGACACTGTGGCAATGTCCTGAATTCCATTCCAGAGAACAAGTCTGGAAACTGATCCTTCTCCGATAGCGATGTGTTGCACTGGGGCGACGAATGACATTGAGGCTGTGACGGCAGTTTCGTCTATGTACGTGAGGAAATCGCCCACATGAGCACCATCGACGAAAGCAGACGTGAAGAGCTCCGTGCCGGTGATGACGATCTGGCGCCGTGAGGACGGCGCGTGAGCAGGAAATGTGAAGTTGAACAACGGGAATGTTATGTTTGACGTCGTAAAGGAGAGCGTGGTTCCATTACCCGAAGCAGTGAAGCCGAAAGAGTCGTCGGGACCTGAGAGAAGGGTACTCGGAGTATACGAAGAGTCGAGTTCGATGAGCAGAGTGTAGTTATGTCCTTTGGATCCGAGCGGCGTCGAGACAAATCCGCCAAGCAGCATGCCGTCGTACCCATTCCCGCTCTTGTCCGTGACAACGTCCGACGTGCCATGTACGAAATCGTACGCGACGACGGTGTTTCCCTTGCTGGGAACGCGGCGATCAAGATTCTGGCCAGGCGCAGCCGCCTCGAGCGCAGGATAAGATGAGTCAAATTGGTCCTGCGTCAAATGGCGCGGACGTGAGGCAGCCTGCCAACTGGCTGAGATGATCACAGGAAGCCCTTCTTTAAGAGCGTAAAAGGCCTCCAAGAAGGTTGATGCAGTGGTCCCATGGTCGTTCCAGATGGCCTGGACATCAGAAGTAAGCCTGACGCTTGCTGAGGACAGAATGTGTACAGACCATGATCGCACCCTGAAGGAGAGGTTCTTCTATAGTGGGATTGTTCGATGCATTTCCTGCACAGACGCGTACCCAACGTTAGATATGGTGCATGATCGACCGCCAGGAAATCACTGATAATACCTCGATCGAAGATATGAGGATCCCAGATACCAGCTGTATTTACATTTGCCCCATCCCAAAGTCGCGTCTGGTTAAGCCTTTGGGGATAAGATCCAGACTATCCAAGGATTTCTGTTTACTGAACGATGCGATTGAATGAGTAAATCATATACTCACGTACTTCATGACAATGTACTGGAAGGCATCGTCGCTAGACAGTGACCGTAAGCACAGAAGTAGCAGATGAGGTAGAGTATCGACATACCTATTAATGACATTGTACCCTGAGCGGATTAATTCATAAGGGTCATCCTCAAAGAACTCCCTATCGACAGGAACTGCTTTACAACTCGCAGACAATGAGATGACAAGATTGTACTCTACCAGTGTTGAATCGTGATGTTTTTGCTCACGGACGTGGTGTTGGACGGTTCGTTCGTTCCCCAGATACGAATAGTTTTATCTGTTTGACGGAGCATGAAATTGCTCTATTGGCAGGAAGTTGTTTTATTGTGAGCTGGGAATATAAAAGTTAACATACACACCATCTCGTCAACAAAATTATTATATTCATTGGCAAGAGTTGAACTGTACTCGTCTGCTCCGATCGAAACTTGCTCTAGAAAAAAGAATGTTAATATGTATGAAGTGTTTTCTTGTATCTCAGGAGAGAAAGAGGTACTTGATTGAAACCACGGAAGGAATTCTGTGATGAGAGATTCCTGTCAGACACCAGTGAACACATGAGGAATGCAGATTCAGAGTACAACCTTTCCAGATGGATTTAATGGTAGGAATGGCATCCGGAACTGTGAGGTTAATGAGAGTCGGGTCCCCCAAAAGCGCAAGTTCGGGCTTCCACTGGGTAATGACTAAAGCATGTCCCGGCTGACAGCAATGTATAAGCTGAACATTCAAACTAATCCCAAGTCGAGGATTGCTTACGGATTCGATCTCGGGAATGACCTGAGTCCGGACAAGGGTCGGTCATCTTCACTCGAAACTAGCCAACTGCGGCTTACCGTGACACCCCGCGCTGCACATCGGGATTGGAAGTCAGCGAACTCTTCCCGAGAGTAAGTCTCATTGAGGTGGGGCGTAAGACCATCGAAATTCGGGCTCGTGGGGCGTAAGCGGAAACGAGCATAAGCCGTATCTCCAACTCCGAGGTTGTCCGAGAGATGGACATGCTAGGTTTATATACAATGTTCAGTCATCAAGTCGAATACTGGGGCAAACCGACAAACTCGCACAAATTCACTTGTCTTGAACCAGGAGGCGTAAGAGCATAAGTCCGTCAGGAACGAGATGGGGTACCATTGTCTACCGACATCTGCATAGGAGAAACACAAAATTCAATATCGAGCAAATAGATTGCAAGCAGAGAAGACAGAGAAGACAATCATACCCAGCATGAAACCCCTCGTCTCCCAATCAGGTCGGTCTTCCACCACTCCTGACGGCAACTTTCTTTCGTTCAACAGCAGGCCCTGAAGCAATGTCCGTGTACCCCAAAATACACCCCTTGCTCCGGACCCACTAATCTTCACATCTGTACCAGAAACATCCAATCGATATCCTTCAGAAGTGTGCGTACCCTTCGCTAGCGTGAAATTCACGGTCTGATCTTCTGATGAGATGGATAGGAAGACATTCGCCTTGCTATCAACGGTCCCCTCCGAGACGTCTGCCTTCACGTCAGGAAACAACTCTTGCACGTCGCTCGCAAATGTATGCGCAAATGCCAGGAGCGTAGGAGAGATCAAAGTCATTCCATCACAATCAAAACGGGAAGCAACATGCTTGTCAACCACGATGCTCAAATGCGGCGGAAGCTCGAAGGAGTCTAAGGACGATGATGCTGCAAAGTTATGTACCGCGGGTACGACAGCTGGGAAACTCGATGCAAAAGACGGGACGAGACGGGCCGCAAGGGCCGCTATGAGCCAGATCGTGCGTCTCATTCAGTTGCCGTCTCCTGTGAACAAGTTCGTGGGCGGCAGAGCGAAGAGTGGGCCTTCGAAGTTCGAGGCATCTGCCAAACGGCTGATCTTAAATATCTACTGGTTTCGCCGAGATGCTCGAGGTGCTACTCACTTCTATCAGCTCTACGCCGCGGCCGTCAAGACTGTCTATGCTTTAAGTATCCTCAAGCTAGCACGAACGGGTACTCCTTCATATCCAGCGTACCAGATGTCTTGAAGCAGCACCGCACGCGTGGTATAACGATTCTTGATTCTTGAACGTGGTGGCTTGACTGATTTGATAACGGAATAATGCTACAGCTCAGGGGATCTCTGCGACACACTCGATCTCCATACCTGCACCAAGTGGAAGGCTGGCTACTCCGACGCACGTACGAGCAGGCATTTGATCTTTCTGAAAAAACTGAGAGGCACACCCATTAGTAAGAGCTCCTAGACAAACTCAAACTTTGGTACCTCCTTGTATACCTCATTCATGGGTTGAAAATCTTGAGGCATATTCTTCAAAAAGACGGTTGCCTTCACGACATGCTCTAGACCAGACCCTGCTGCTTGCAAAACTTTTGAAACATTTTCCAAGGCGACACGCTAGCGGCATATCGTCATTTCTAGAACTTCTGCAAACGGTGATGCACTCACCGTCTGCGCCTGCACACCACCTGGAACGATCTTGAAGTCCTTCGTGCATCCAATATTGCGGGAGACGGATACATATCCCCGCGATATAACCGCTTGGGCTGCAATGTTGTTGAAAAAATTCACGCAGAAAATTCGAAACGCCTCACAGGTAAGGGGGGGACGGCATCGGACGTAGAGACAACTGTCTTCATTCTGAGGATTGGCTGCGACAAGTGATAAAGAGATGCTGAAAAGGCTGAATTGAACGGTCTATAGAAAGCAAGCGCATAGATGGACCTTTCGCACGCGGCAGTGCAGCAGTGCATATAGGGAGACTAGGAAGTAGCAGGACAAGATGGCGGACCGGCTCTGCCAGTGCTTTTCCAATAACAGAATGTCGTGATATTTAAAATTCAGATTATATCTTGATTTCCCTTATAGGAGAATCTAGAGAAGTAAGCGTGGTCTGTGATATTTTCCCCGTTTCCTGTTGCAAACAGACCAACAATCGTGCCTGTCAGCCACGAATGTCAGCGGCCAATTACAGGCTTCACAATTTTCACAGACGTACCCGTGAATCCTCCACTGACTTGGCTCGAATTGCCCCAGCCAACGACCTTCCATCCAGACACATCCTTATACTTGAATGCATAAGTCGTCCTATTGACCGCTTCAATCTGTATCGGGACTGGTCGATGCGGCTCCAGATCCAGCGGTAGGATAGCGGGCCTCGAGTACGTATCACTGGCTCCGTCATTTGTCGAATTGGCTGTGACAGTCGTCAACCTGACGTATCTGGCCGTCGCGTTCAACGGCGTGTCTATGTAGCCTGCCTCGAGGGCCGATTTAGGAGTTAATCTGATAATGCCTAAATCGAAATGCTGGAGCTGATTTAGAAATATGGTCACGCCGGCTTCGGCTTGGTCGTGTGAAGACTCAAATCGGAGCGTTGTCTGGAACTTGAATAAAATGTGCTCCTGGCGACGGCCAACAAAGGTCTGGGGGAAGGGTGAAGTACGGCCATCGATACCGGTGAGGTTCAATACGGAGGGAGTAAGTCGGAGAGTGTTCGGGTCTTCGGGTGGGGAGATAGTGTATGCTGAGGAGTCGGGGAAGCGATTGTAGATGAAATGCATGGGAAGGGATGATCCAGGCGAGAATTGTATATCATCATCTGACCCAACCCAGTATCTGCGTATGAAGTTTACATCAGAGGTTGTACTATCATCGCGAGATGGCACAAATATACCCGTCACCGCCAATGTGCTTATTGACAGGAGGTAATGGGCCTGTTTCTGCGCCCCGCACAGGGGTGAAGGTTGGGAATTCGCCCTTGTCCCACTGTGCAGTGGTCAGAATAGTTTCCCTGCCCATCGGAAAGTACGTGTATTCGGGGCCCGAACGCGTGGACAACGCCACAGCCCACCTGTACAAGGCCTTAATTTTGTGATCATCCTCATCATTTACTCTGTGACTTACCAGTTTCCTTGCGTATCCTGAAAGATATCGGCATGGCCGACTGTTTGGACTGGCACATGCGTCAATATCACACGGTGAATACCAGAAAACAGTGACAGACAGTACTGTGTGGTATTCGCATTTGAAAGCACGGGGTTCGCAGGATCCGACTCATATGGACCCCACATCTCATGAGACCGTGCGTAAGTCACCATGTGATTTAAACCAGTCCCACCTGTCACAAGCAATCATTTAGTCCAGACAATTCAAGATGACGCCAGGAAATTCATGCCTTCCGCGATCATCAAGTAGTAGAACCCATTTTTGTAATATAAATGCGGCCCTTCAGGGGCCTTCAAGAACACTTCAATTAATGGAAGGTATCGCACGTGTGGGGACTGTGCGACGCACTATTCCACCTGTTCCTGGCCACATATCGTGTATTTTGCTTGTGATGTTTCCAGCTTTCATATCGATGCTGAAACCTGCTCGCGCGACAAATCTAGCTCAGCTTCCACGTACTGATCCCGCACAGCTTACCTTGAATCATCTCAAATATACGCCAGTAATGCGAACCAACGATGTACGAGTTTCCCTGGTCGTCCCAGTAGGGACAAGTATCGTAGCCTGCGAATGGGAAGTGAACAGCGTTTGACCATGAACCAAAGGTATATGGATCTGATGACTTGAAGATAATCTGAGTATTTGTTTCGCGCGCACGAAGTCAGCTGAAATGTCATGGAAGAAAAGATTTCTGCACAGACATTATCCCAGCGAGATGAGTCATTTTGCTCACGATTATCGAACACAAGGGTGGTGACGACCCAAAATGTCCCATTATGATACCTGGAGAGATGTGTCAGAATTAAGATATAGGTCTCTCGAGGTCAAGTCATATCGCACCGTATAGATGGTGCCCATATTCCGCTCGTTGACCCGTTGGTGTCTGCTAAACCAGGAAGCTGACTCGGCTTGGTAATGACATTTCCTGCGGAGACCGAAGAAAGGAGATATCAGGGTACAAGTTCATCCAGCTGGAGCACTGAAGTGTGTATACCGATCTGTCTGAAGTTCCGCAAGTCTTTACTAGCAAAGATGGGAACTGCGGGAAAAGCATTGAAAGAGCTCGTCGCGCAAAAGAAAGTGTTGTCCCATTCCTGTACGAGTGTACACGAAGGATCGGGATGAAATCCGGGTAAGATAGGATTGCGGTAGGCAACGCTTCCCGAATACTCAGACTTCGCTGCGACACATGCAGTGGTCCACACGTGTAGCAGCCACAAAATAGGCCAGAAGAAGGAAGATTGTCTGAGGTGTTCCATTGAGCGACGCCTTTTCGGACTATATATTGGCTGGCACTCACTTTCAATAAATACTTCCCAGCTGCCATCTCGATGCGCGGGCCATGCGGGCATATGACCAGTATAGGACCCCGACGGGCCGTCGGCTTTACAGCAAGTTGCGATATGGTACATCCTCCCGAAGTCCTGCGAATGTCTGCTGATCATATTCGTATACGGCATTGCTGCAAGTCAAGCTCAGAATCCAGAGAATCACTAGACGATGCTGTTGATCGGAGTCGCAGGGAGCTGCAGGTTTCCGCACCGAGCATGCCGCGGAGTATCGTGCGACGTGCGTCAAGATGATGAAGCTGAAGCTCGTAGAATTCGTAATTAGACTCGGAACTTAATCAGCCGAAGTCGGTGAATCGCTCCTAGGAAAGGTACGGTTTAAAGCTCTAAAATATGTCGTAGATGGAGCTGTTCTGGTGATGTCAGTGACTATGGGAGTGAGCATGCAAGTTCACATTGAACTTGAGGCGGAATAGCTGGGGATGAGTCAGACTCGGCGAGTAACTTACACTTAAGGTTTTTATTTAAGATGGGTTGTTGCGTATGTAATTGGGATAAATCACGTGTACCGCGGCGCAGTGCCTCGAAAACCAAAAGTTGCTGACTCTAGCTTACAGCCTCTCCGTCAAACCTTAGCTTGAGCATTGTGCTCTTTGTTTCTTCCACCATGTCCACTTCATCCCCTTCCTCGTCTCTCCAGTCTCAATCCATGGCCATTCATTCACAATCAAATCCCATTGATCTCACCTTAGACGATGACCAGAACGACTTCAACCCGGACAGACTTCCAAAACGCCGACGCGTCGAGCCGTCTTTCATTCCTAATTCTCTAAATTCCCATAATTCTATCGCCCCCTTGCCCCAGCCCTCTGAATATAAACTTCAGCCTGTTTCTTCGCCAGATGGAAAATTCTTGCCGCAATCCGCTCCCGAAAGATCTTTTCTTTTTCCTGCTGAGGCGCGCCAATTACACTCTCCAGCGCCCACTTTTTCTCCCGCCTTTCAGAATGGCAATTACGCGCCTCAGCCCGCCTATGGCCCTTCTTCTGCTATTCCTTCAGCCGCATTACGCCCGGTGGCATCGACTTCTTCCACTGTCCATTCTGTTTCCAATGGTTCTAGGGAACAAGTGATCGACCTCACAGGCTCACCATCACCTCCTCCGCATCCATCACCAACGCATCAGGCGTATTTCTCTGGATCTCAGCCGCAACTATCTTTGAGCGACCTTCCTCCGAAAACTCCCGTTTGCATTGGGCAGTTAGCTGTCACGGCCCTCGTCCTATATCCTGTCAACTACTTACAATATTCCCAAGCAAATAGCCAAGGCGCAGACGAATGGGCACCGGTTCGCCTTCAATATGAACGTAATGTCAACAAGCCAGGCAAAGAGGATACGATACATATTAAAACTCTTTCTACGAGGACTCCTAATGGTAACTCACAACCGGGGGAAGCCTTTGCTATCGTTGAGCAGAAGGTAGCTTCGTCGTTGGGGCCTATGCTGGGAAAAGGGTTGATTAGGCTGGATGCAAAAGTGCAGCGAGGCACGTCCAATGTGGGTACAGCTCTCGTTTTTGTTCGCTTGAGGTCTCAGTATGCATCCCACAGTCTCACATCCGACCGCTTCACGTCCTTGTGTATACTCCGAAGGGGAACATTCCCATTGTCGGCGATTATCTACAACAATCCAGTCTTTTCCTTGATCATCCAGACTATTATGCGGACGGACAACAGCGTGTCGGTAATTATCCTTATTGCAATCCGCATAACCCTCCTCCAGGAGGTTTCAATCGCTCTGGGTCCGTTCGCATGGGATACAGTGGGCCTGGCGGCAGCAACATCCGTCGATGGACAACACCTAATGTGATGGGGAAGAGCATTGAGGTGCAGAGAAGTCAAGTTGATGAGTTGTTCAAAAACATGAGAAGTGGTGATGAACTCGAAGAGACAGATTCACGTGCGTGGGCATATACCCAAATACTGAAGTATAGTGGCCTAACAGGACGTGTGCCCTCTTGTGAATGTTACATAGCTCCTGAAATTGGCACGAAACTGTATCCCCATCAGAAGAAGGCACTGACCTTCCTTCTTGAGAGGGAGCAGGAAAGAGTGAGTCGAGGAGGTAAATCCTCTTCGCTATGGCAGCCTCGACACGACCCTTTGTCAGGTCAATATTCATGGGTCCATCTTGTTACTCAAAGGGTGGTCTTGAAACAGCCTGCCGAGTGCAAGGGAGCCATATTAGCCGATGATGTACGTGCATCCAGGCACGGTCCTCACTTCGGTCCTCACTTGTACTAAGCTATTTTCTTAATTCAGATGGGTCTTGGGAAAACTATTACTTGCGTCTCCCTTCTTGCATCGACACTTCATTCTGCACGTGCATTTGCTTCAGACGGTTTCAAGCAACCCAAGCCCCCGGCCCCAGAACGAACGTCCTCCGAGCCGGCGCTCGATGCAGCACATTTTGCAGGAAGTGTGTGGGGTATGCCGAGCACCGCGACCCACTCAAGCCTGTCCGCGAAGGACAGGGCGAGGGAAACGAGGGCGCACGAGCAGCTGGAAGTGCAATATAGCAGGGCTTGTCGCATCAAACTCAAGAGTCGAGCGACACTCGTTATCTGCCCTTTGTCAACCGTCGCGAACTGGGAAGACCAATTTCGCGAGCATTGGAGCGGTGAAGTCACCATCGTGGGCGGAGGAGGATCCTGTCCTACACCTTTGTCCCAAGCTTCTCGTGGATCGTCTTCCTCCCTTCTTTCGACTCTCGTCGCATCCACTCCCGAGAGTTGCTTTACTGAGACCAAGAAACCTCCTTCAGCATCAACGCCAATTTCTGTCGCGCAGATGGTTAGCCCACTGCGCGTATACGTCTATCATGGAAATGCGCGTCGCTCCGATCCGACATTCCTATCCGACTACGACGTCGTGATCACTACCTACGCCACTCTTGCTTCCGAGTTTTCGAAGCAGAGTAAGAGCATCGCGCCCGCTGATGAAGAAGAGGAGGATAGTAGTGAATCTGCGGGTGAAGGTAACAGCATGACAATTAGATTGGGCAAACCAAAGAGACCGGCCAAGCGTAAAAAGCCAAGTGCAGGTATTGGTATAGAGGCGACGAGTCCTTTGCAGAGCGTCTATTGGTTCAGGGTCGTGCTTGATGAGGCTCAGTCAGTATTTTCTTTTCTATGCATCCTTCTGCGCGGCGTCTAACAATATCTTCAGTTCTATCAAGGAGATTAACACTGTTGCCTGCAGAGCCTGCTGCGATTTGATGGCAGATCGTCGGCTCTGTCTCACTGGCACCCCCGTTCAGAACAAACTGGATGATATCTTCGCTCTCATCAAGTTTTTACGGTTGGGACCATTCGACGACAAGGCGATTTGGACGGAATACATTGGTGCTCCCGTCAAATACGGCCAACCCCTCGGTATCGCACGCCTCCAATCCATCATGAAGTCGATCACCCTTCGCCGGACGAAGGAGAGCAAAGCACAAAATGGCCAGCACATATTGTCACTTCCCCCTCGTCGAGATGAACTTCGCTACCTCAAGTTCGACGATCAGGAGCAGGCAGTCTACGATCATTTCTTCCAAGAGTCGAAAGAAGAGTTCAACGAACTCTCGAACAAGAACGAGGTCATGAAGAATTATGTCGGAATTCTGCAGAAGATTCTGCGCTTGCGACAAATTTGCGATCATTTCGAATTAGTAAAGGGTAAGGGTCTTCCAGGTGATACGCAGTCGCAGGATGCGTTGTCGTACGAAGATGCCGTTGCTGCAAATTGCTGCGGAGGGTATCACGCCGGCGAGAGCAGCAGTAATTTTTGCTTTGTTGCGGGAGGCGGCTACGACTCAATGTGTGGAGTGTGGAGCTGAGCTTTGTCCAGCATCTGAGAACCCTGAGGGAGGCAGTGTGGATGAGGGTCCGTCTGCCCCAAAGCGAGGGAGGAGGCCGAAGAATACGCCGTCGCGCCCGTCTTCAAGAGCCCAGAGCCCTTCTCGACCGCCTGCTCTACTCATCCTCACACGATGCCAGCATCTTTTCTGTGGCTGTTGCTACAAAACGCGTGTGCATCCGAACTGGCCGAATTGCCCTTCCGACTTACTGCGGCCGTGTCCCGTGTGCCAAAGCGACCTACTGCCCACCGACGTCGTTGAAGTCAACCCGAATGCTGTACCAGGAGACGGGTCTGCCAAAAGGAAGTCTGGAAGAAAGGAGAAGCGAACCAAGGGCATAGCGCTAGAGGATTTCCATCCGTCGACCAAGGTCAAGGCGCTGATGGGCGATTTGATCCAGTTCTCAAGGATGAACCCTCATTCTGTGAATTACGATCCTGGGTCCATGGAGGTACAGATGACCGATGTTGACGGCAACGTTGTGGAAGAAAGCCCGACGAAGTCAATTGTATTGTATGTCTGACTTGTTTCGAGATCACTTATCAAGAATTATTGCTGATCATCTCATGTTCAGTTCTCAGTGGACTAGTATGCTTGATAAGCGGGTACCATCTTCCTGACTTCACGTCTCTAGCTAAACGTTATCCTATAGGGTTGAAGACGCATTAGAAGCCTCCGGAATCTGTTACGACCGCTTAGATGGGACTATGAGACGTGACGAACGTTCTCGTGCTATGGACGCTTTGAAGAACGATCCTGGATGCGAAGTGCTGCTAGTCAGTCTGAAAGCCGGTGGTGTCGGTCTCAACCTGACGGCAGCTCAGCGCGTTTATCTCATGGATCCTTACTGGTGAGTCATTTTTGCTATTACTTTCCTGCGTTGCTCACCTCGCCGTCAGGAACCCCGCCGTGGAGAATCAAGCCGTAGACCGAATAGTTAGTTTGGATTCCATTCTCCAAACTGAGCCTTTGTTTTGACACCTAATTTACTTGCAGCACCGTCTAGGACAGACCAGGCCGGTCACAACTGTCAAGCTTATCATTGAAAATTCTATCGAGGCCCGCCTACTAGAGGTTCAGAAGAAGAAGACAGAGCTTGCGAATATGACACTCGGCCAAAACTTCAGCAAAGCCGAGCTATTGCAGCGCCGTTTGGAGGAGCTCAACAGGCTCTTTGGCGCATGAACTCCCGACTGCTTCCGCATGGATACACTAGCGGTCTCTAATTTATATTTTCCTAGTTCTGACTTTTCTCCAAAGGAACTACTATTTCTCGAGTTGAATCAATCCTGCGTCCGTCTCTAGTCTACTTGCTATCGCGCGTTGTCGTAATTTATGTACATCTCATTCCTTACCGAACTTTCACTGGTTGCAGCCATGAGATATGTTATACAATGCATGTTTTCTCTTGAGTATTCCATGACACTTGGGTACGTATATAACGATGCTGTACTCTACGCTGTACTCTATGTAGGTATGCAGATATGTTCGTGCGTGCGTATCAGAAAGCAAAGTGTGCCCCCTTTTTACGGCTTCCTGTGGTATAGATCAATGTCTGGGCGACGAACAGGCCGACTGTAACACCGACAGCCACTCGTATCATACGGATACCAAGAGTGAGACTGCTTGAGTATTGCTGATCAGCGTTGGAAGCCTGTGTCAAACCGCCTGCCTGGGATAGCGCCGACTGAAGAAAGCCATTATTATCACACTATCGGCCTTTCACAGAGCATCTAACACTCACCGGAACGAGGAACATGACGCCTGTCACCATAGATGTGAACGCTGTCCCATGGAACATCCGGGAGTATATATTGCCCAGCAAGCTGATCACAAACGCGCCTACTGCAGAGCCGACATCACTAGAATTCGAGATGAACCGCGCCGCCAGTTTGTTCGCCGCGTAGGTCAGGCAGGAAAAAATTATCATCACCGGAAACGTCGAGCTTCGGACTGACTGCAGATTCGAGAGAGAGGAGAAAGCAGAGTAAAGGGGCACCAAGATGAACACCGTCCACCAAGGAAACGGCTGGTGGTACCATGGCAAGAATGATTCTTGGTGACAGGCTTCATGGTGGAAAGTGGTAGTGAGTGATAAGTGCGAACACCAGCATCGACGGTTGTTACCTTTGACCACAACATGGTGGGCTTTTGTAGCCGCATCCACAAAACCGAAAGTGCCGGATAGGTGCACGAAAGTTCCGTTGCCGGCATGCGCGAACGTCCCATGCATGAAGTCAACGGTAGTGACGTTGATCCGATCCCCAAAATGATTGAAAGCCTTGGGATTGAACGCCGTATAGATATCTTCGCTGATGCTCAACGTGAAACTCTAATGATGAAAGTTGAACAGGATATACGCAGGCACGGAATGGAAAAAGTGAGAATTTTACACTCACCAGGAGGAGCGTGTAAATGATCGCATATATCAATCGCACAGATCCGCAGAAATAGTTCCCTGACGTCAATTCGAGAGAGCTGACCACTGTAAATTTCGTCAGACTTACTGCGAAGTGGGATAGGCGATGAAAGAAAATTACTAACGAACGCTAAAACCTGGTAGCAGGAGGACAACCCCAGCCGATGATATAGCGCTGTAGCAAAAGAGGTGGCCGGGTATGCCGGCCAGGACCTTTGCAACGAACGAAATGACGAAGGAGATCGTGATCCTAGGCGAAAGCAATCAGCAACCACAGATATGGATTAATTTGTCGGATAAACTCACTCATAGACATGTGCATAAAGTGCGCTTTTCACGGCAGTTCGCAACCCCAAAAATTGCAGGATGCATGCACAAGTACCACTGATCCACATGTCCACAAAGCTTCCCCCGAACGCGAGAGGACATATCACGGCAGCGCATCCAAACGCCAGCATGCATCGAAAGAAGAAAGGGTAAATTGGCGGAGCAGTCAGGATATGTTCCAGAGCTTTCGTCCCGGCTTTGACTCTGAGGTCGTTGTGAAGGACATCCCTGTAAACATCATGGACGCGATGCAGGCAAGTGAGCGCAATGCGCCCGGTAGACCGGACAGTGTGCAACCGTGTCGTCTTTGTTTCTCGGTTGTGAAATACGACTATGACGACGCCGGGCAGATAGACAAACTCCGCATCTATTTGTAGGATGACGGAAGCTGCAAGTAGTTGCGATTCGATACGGTAAGAGGGTGAGCCGTAGGCGAGAAGGGCGTGCGTCAATTTGAGGATGAACTCTCGCCGGTCAGCACGATCTAAAAATTTATTATCATTTATCCGATGGGACACTCCTGCAAGAAAAAACTCACCCTCGAATTCGCGAGCAGCAAGCGATCGTTCAGGATAGTTTCCCGTGAAATCTGCACCAGCTAGAGCGACATCGAGTTTCTGCGTCTGACCGGAAGTAGGAGATAAGTCACCAGTCCCTTTGAAGGCTTCCAGCTTAGAAACTTCGGCTGCAGTCCCTACGTCCTTCGATTCGCCTAGACCGTCCGAAGATTGAGCAGTTCGAAGGGTGTCGTCATCGGTGATATCGTCAGACTTGGAATTCCTCTTTTCAGTAGGACCAGGTGCGAGCGTCGTATCACTGAGTTCTGGGGAATGTCGGGTGCGATAGGGTGACGCGAAGTACTCATTATTTGACCCGGTACCTAGATTCTCGAGGCCGTCGACAGTAAATGCAGGACTGGAGCGAGAACGCGGAGAAGGCGGGAGGACATCTTCATTTTCTCGAGAACGGTATGCAATATGTTCCGACATCTATCCAGAGGGAGGTCAGGGGAAGTGATGAAAGATCTTTGGAAAACCGAGCCTATGAAAACCGAGCCTATAAATCAAGTGAACCGACGGCAGTTTTGGTCCGGGCCACTGGTCGTCCTAGCACAAGCCTGCTCGACTGCTCAGTCAGATTACCAACGCTGATGGTGACTTGATCACGGACATGTACGAGACTGTAATACCTCTCAAACATGGACAACACGGACGTACCTAGACGAGATTATATAGGGACCTGCACAGAACTACGCGCGTTAGATATAATTTCATAATAACGGATTCATTCAACAGAAACAGTCCATATCATACCGCTCGACTCCTACGAAATACAGCATAGAGTGTACAACAGAACAACTAGAGACACAACAAGGTATCGCGGCATTTTACCAAATCTGAGGAGCAGGAGGAAGATAATCATTTGGTAACAGGAACGCATCGATACCGTTCTGTGAGAAAGACGTGCCACCCAGGCTCTGGTCAGACAACCATACAGGCAGCTGTTCACTGGCCGTCGCCTCAAAACCGCGCCAGATGTAGTCCGCGTTCGCAACGTACTGGTTTGGGGGCATGTAATTCGTCATCGGATTCGGCATTTGTCCCATGGGTATCGCATCCTTGCCAGTATTAGGATCGTAGGTCGGGGATATAGGTGGTTGGTTCACAACCTGGTTAACCGCCATGCCAGATGGACGATCAACAGGCCCTTGAGCATGATAGGGTTCCCGATTTATCTTTGGAGATCGTGAAGAGGCTGTCTGGCGGTTCTTGGATCTCTTCAACATCAATTGTAGCGTCACGGCATAACGCTTTCCGGGTACTGTGGGATGAAGGGTCAACGAAGCAGAAATTAAGACAGACATAAGTCGGACTGACTTTCTGACATAAGTGAAGCTAATCGCTCCACTTGTGAACGAATCTCATGCATGTCACAGTCGTGAGGGCTAAATAAGTGGATAAGCTGCAAGCGGCTGAAAAAGAAAACAAAAGACAAACAAAAGACGGGCCAAACGAAGCAAGAAGGAAGCAGCGAATGTTGCAGTCGCATGGGTATAATGAACGGCTGACATTGGAAGCATGAGCCAAGGCAAACATACTGACTTGGGCCCGACATACCATATTTCATGCCTTCTCTGTATGCAGGAGAGTTGACTGTGATGTCAAGACCTTGCCGCGCAATAAGGATTGATCGAGTAGCCAGATCCCGTTGGGATTGTGGCATCTTCTGTACGTCTTCAAGGCCGTTGATACCGCGCAGAGCAGAGGCGTTATGGTACAATTCAGCATGTATATGCTGTATCTGCAGACTCTGCCGGTAAAACGCTATACACAGGAGAGGAGGTCATGTATTAGCCTCGGGATGGAAAGAACAATACCATACCTGCGTCCTCGTATTTCTGAGAAAACGCTTGATCCCAGGTTTGATACCAATGCATGAACTCCGCGTTAGCATTGTGGAGTACTTCGAAGGTCCGTTCGTCAAGTGCCCCATGAGAAAATGGCGCAAGTTGGCCGTTCACTCGCTCTCGTATGGCCATTAATTCTACCGTGGAGACGAGACGCATATCGTCCTCAATCGCCAAGGGATGTCGCAGAAGCATTCGGCACTGCCAGATGCTTTCATCATCCTTCAGGATAGCCGGGCGACCAGTGCCATATGACATTCTGCAAGCAGATCAGCAGATGTAAACATGAACTCTATACGTCGCACGTACTGGTGTTCAAATAGATACAGACAAAACCAAGTTCTGGCAGCGACTACTAACTCCCTATCCTCAGTACCGCTATCAGTGGCCTTACCAGCGTTCATCCGCTTCAGTAATCTCGGCCAAGCCTTATGCATGGCTGATCACCGTTGGTGAGGTCAAGACGCGTTGTTTCAATTGTACAGGATACTTACAGAGTTCGAAAGCCATGCGGACAGCATGTCCACCAGTTAACCAGCCGTTGTCAGACCAGCCAGAGACAAGGACTGGCGAAAAACATGTTATCGATAACGATGTGCATGAAAATGGGAACGCACTCATGGCTCGAACAGCCTCGTGACGCACAACGGGAGCAAATAGAGTAGCACACGATATTGCTTGGACTTCCTGTAAACATTTGTTGTACACTTCACTAGGCTTCCCTGTGAATATTTTGTCAGTCGTGTACTGCCTCATCCATTCTCTCAACTTACCTCCTCCGTCGCGTACTTTCGCCGCTACCATACAAATGCTATCCACAGCAAAAGGCGATCGATCGCGCAAAGAATCATACGAATCCGAAGCGGTATCAAATATAGGCAAGAAGGTGGAGCACCCGTGGTAGAAACTACTCGGACGTCAGCAAGCAAAGCCCACTTTATAGCCAGCTTTTAAAATCATTGATACTAACATCTTGAAAAGTTCGCGAGCCTCATCTTCGGATATTATTCCTTTTGAAACGACTACGCGAAGTGATGAGCAACTCGAATGGATGAATGAAGAAGGTAATTACCATCTTGGAAAGTCAGGGCACGGGGCACCTTGTGATGTGTCTTCCTCCTTTTGGCGGATCTATGTTTATTTGGGTCAGGAGATGGCGTCCGTTGCCGACTATGAGGTTCACTGCTCTCCCCACTCTCCTTAGAGATCGCGGACTCGTGAGTGAGTAACTTCCCCAGTAAAGTAGTATTACGTACCTTAGCGGCACGCTGAATTGCCACGTCCGCCAAACCACGCAAGACCTCCCAAGGTGCAACCAAACCGGAGGCCGGCAATTCACCATCATCATCTTCGAATTCAGATGAATCTGCACTTGTGGCAGTAGACATTGGCAAAGGGCGCTTTGCAGCGGGAACAGTCAGATGTTTAGACGCTCGAGACTGTTGTCCGGTGTCCGGATATTGATGACGCATCGATGAAACATTTGCATGCTGTGAATGAGAAGCTCCCATTTGCTCCATGCTAGAGATCGGCGGCAACATAGGAGGATGGAAGTTTTGGGGTATATTATAGGCTTGGCCCATGGACTGATAATGATTGCCCGGATGAGAGACTTGGGGACCGTGCATGTCCCCTGGGCCCCTCGTGGCGGGGAGCTGAGGACTATGATATGTTTGTTGCCCAGAGTTTGGGTTCGACATCGGTCGAGATGACGAAGCGATAGGATTGGCGCTTTGCTGGGAACTCGGTACCATGGGATGCGTAGTATCGACCATAAGAGGTGCCCGAACAGTAGACGGTGTAGACAAAGCAGGGGAGTCTGTCTGCATGCTTGGAGATGGGTGCAGTCCGAATACTGATGGAGATCGCGCCGCGTTAGAAGAACCAGCGCGAAGATGGCCAACAATTTCAGCTAAAGTGCTTTGAATGACCGATTGAGATTGTCGAATGTCAGCGACGTGGGACTCAAGACTCCGAATGCGTCTGGAGCAAGAGATTGAAGATGTTTTCCAAGGTGAAGGAGAGACGTTCGACGTACTCTAAACCTGCTTCACCAGTCAAAGATGCCTCCCTCGAAGGTTTCTCGAAGAGACATTCTAAGCCGGCGTGTCTACATCGTCTGCATGGGGGGTTCTCTGCGCCCTCACACCTCATCTTTTGCTTCCTACAAGCATTCTACATCGTTCGGGAGATGGTGGGTCAGTTACATCCCAGGCCAGTCGATGCAATATAACTTACGCATGCACCTTCAGTATAGATGTAATTATAGAGATGAGAAGGGTTTTATTTGCGAAAGCAATGTTTGAAAAACATACGAGGCACTCGATTTAATGTCTTCGTGGGCGGCTTAACATCCTGTTTGCCTCCGCCCTTGGGCTCCCGATCGTCCTCTTGCTTCTTAACCATGTGAAGGGAACCAGAGCTGCCGTTAGACATATCCATAACAAAGAGTGGAATCAAAGTCGCAAGCGGAACACAAGCTAGACCGAGAGCTGGTGAGACGCCCTTGGCCGGCCAGCGTTGAAAGGAAGGGAAGGAGTGCAGCCACCGACGAGATTATTCCGTTGGTGAGATCAGGCGTCCGAAGATATGTAAACACCCGCTTACAGTGTACAAATAGTCACAAAACGTCTCGTGACCATTATCCAATATTTTAAGAGTTTCCTTCGATCTTGATCTCAACACTACGCCTTCTAATTCCGGCCAGTGTAATACTACGCACTGGTCCTTTGAACGGAATGCAATACTGGCGTTTCTCAAATCGATGCAGTCAACAACTCCTCAAGGCGGCGGCATCCGAGGCAGAGGGTAGAAGATGAGGATCAATTACCACACGGAGATGATTTGAGCAAATAATTGTATTACTTGCGAGACGACGAAAGCACAAAACTTACAACACGGACCCTAGTACAATAATGATAAAACGATGTCATGAGATGTGAAGACCAGGACGTGAAAACTGGCTAAGAAGATGCAAAGTAGAGCAGCAGCTCCGCCTCCTCCAAGGAAGGTGGGGTGACCTTCCTGATACGTTTTATAACATCGAGATCGGGGTCTGACTGGGTAGACTCAGTGGTTACGGATGACGATGAAAGGCTCCTCTGGTTCGAAAGGTGGGGACTAAGGGCGTCTGCAGACAAAGGAGAGGATGTGTCCTCAATGACAGAGCTCCCGGAACACAATCCAATATCCTCGAGCTCTTGCGCCTGCGCCCTGCGAACAGCCTCTTCGCCGCACTCTTTTAACACCTTTGCCCACTTTTGTCTGCGATTATTAAACCAATTTTTGATGCGTCTCTCAGATCTGGTAGGTTCATCGAAGGTCAACATTCACCGCAAGAGAGCGATGAAAACTTGGACTCACTCGTTGACCAAACGCGCATATCCCTGGCGCGATGACAGTGTCGGACACTGGTCTCGCAGGAACGCCGGAAGCAAGTAGTATAGTTGATAGGCTGTCATTGGACGACCTTGGTCAGCCCGAGACTGCGGTGAACTTCGGCGAGAAGTTGTGCTGGACTGCGGGGAGGATGGTTTGCCTTTGGAACGAGCCACCAGTTTCGTTCTAGCCCGCGCAATGGATTCCTCCTTGCGCATGTTTATTCGGGTCATGATGGGGGAAAAGAGACACGATCTGATCGAGGATAGAGCAAACGACCCGTCAATGGTGTATAGAGAGGAGGTTGGGTAGAAGCGCGTGGCGTGAGTCCTTAAGAAAGGTTGATAAATGACATACTCACAACAGGATGGGACACACTATATGGCATATTTGCCACAACAGTGGACATCACAGCACTACAATAAGCTGGTGGCACGTCTGGGAACGGGATAGCGTGCGATTCGTCACGAAAGCTTTGAAGCTTTGCCTCAGGAGCTGGAAGCCCTTGTTAGCGAATGACCAGCTCGCCACACCTGCTGGGAGTTTAAATTAGCCCCCCTTAGCAGAGGAGAATTCACACGATAGAGTCTAAGACGGATGAGAGCTAATTCGAGAGATTGGGCGATCCCCAGATTGTAAAGCGGTCGAGGAGTGATGAATCCATGATGCACAACATGGGAGTTGACTCATGGGTAGGCCGGCCTCAAAGCTTCGGCATTACCTCATTGTCCGCTCTATAATTGGACATCCGGTTTGTCATGACTACCGCGCGGCTATAAACCGACTCGATCAACAACGCAACTTGAACGAGCACGCGACTACTTTCCTCGAAAAAAAATTCCCAGTTAGCCAGCAAAAGAGTCCTCGCGTATGGCACCCATTCAAATCAGTTATTCGGAACTATCTAATGGCTTCATTTTCTACGTTCGCCTGTAGCTGCGCCATGTTTATGTCTTTGGTATCGAGTCTCCTCACGTATGCATATTTCGCTGCTCGTCTTGATCACGCGCTCACGACGAAGACAGCGGTTGGTTTGCCTTTCTGCTGCCTTCGTACTCTACGTACAAGGCTCTTAAGCACCGTCCCATATCGGAGCCTGCATTGGTACGGTGGACCACATACTGGGCCGTAGTGGGTGTCCTCGTCGCAGTCGAGCACGAGGCGGAATGGTTCCTGAGCTGGTATGTCAACTTCGAGCCCGCAAGTGATCTGCCTTTTAAATCCGCACTAGGCTCCCGTTTTACTGGGAAATCAAAACTGCCTTCCTTCTCTACCTCTCTCTTCCGCAGTTCCAGGTGCGCACTTCTGCATAGCCACCTTCGTCGATAAACACTCTGACAAATGTGTGCACGTCAGGGTTCTACATTCATTTACAAGACTTATGTCGAGCCCTTCTACTCCAGTCATGAGGCCGACATTGATGCCGGCT
Organism: Bondarzewia mesenterica; assembly: GCA_004802705.1. Classification (NCBI taxonomy): domain Eukaryota; kingdom Fungi; phylum Basidiomycota; class Agaricomycetes; order Russulales; family Bondarzewiaceae; genus Bondarzewia; species Bondarzewia mesenterica. The sequence goes on along the minus strand of SGPL01000283.1, from coordinate 21,035 downwards.
TAACCTCCGCCCAAACTGAGACTCTTGTCTTCGTCCAGGCGCGTGTTGCCAGCCTCTGGGAACTCGTCTGGAGCCTCCTCAGTAAGACCCCTGTCACTTCGAAGCTTTTCGAGAATGGCCAAGCCACACCCGTTCCCGGACAGCAGAACCCTCTCCAGGCCCTTCAAGGGCTCTGGAGTACATTTGGTCCTGCGGTCTTGGGTTCGGTGAAGCAAGCAAACGGCCAATCTACACCTTCTGGTGCTCCAGCTACTGCTTCGACTCCTGCGACGAAACCTACTACCGCAGGTTACAACGTCGAGTCCACCAGCGCTCCGCATACTTCCGAGAGTGAGCGCCCAGTGTATTAGGGAGTCTCATTCCAAAGGTCACGAGATAGCTGTTCACGCCAAGAAAGAGGAGAGGCACAGATTTTTCATTATCTACAGACGTTTTCTCTTTGTTTATTGGCTTGTTATCGTTTCCGCTTCGCTTCTTCCGACCGTTCATCGTCGTGTTATCATTTGCTTAGCTTGTCACAGAGTATCATCAAAGATATATGGAAAGAGATGAATTATACACGATGTGAATAACAGGACGATTTGGTCAAGATCCCACCCGGTGACGCTTGAAAGCAGCCTCCACATCAGCTGCAGAATACTCCAATGTGACTCCGCTATTGGCATAACACTGCGATATCCGCTTCGTGAAAAGCTCCGTTATCCTTAGCAACTCCTCTTCACATGCCTTCCACACGCCCACCATCACAGTTCCGGGCGCGATACCACCACCTTCATCCGTCGTCGCTTTCTCAGAGGCCTCAGTGAAGTGTTTCTCCACGCGCTTGAAGAGTGCATCCACGTTCTTGCGCACATCCTTCGAGTTGTACTCCTTGATGATCTTCTTCAATGCCGAACGGTTGTAGCTGCTGTTGTTAGCAACCTCGGATGGAGCCGTAGTCTTTAACAACCGTTCGACACCTTCAAAGTAGTCCTGCAACTGCCATGAGCACGACCTTATCATCTGGACACACTGAAATATGGACGTACGATGATTTTAGCAAAAGGTCGTCTGAGGACGATCTTGACATAAGCATTCAGATTCTCGTCGTACAGAGCTTCCGCTCGTTTCGAGAAAACAATGACGGAGCCAATCTCCTGCTGTCGGATCTCGGCAACAAAGTGGTGCATATTTTCTGATTCAGAAGGGCGCATAAGACCATGTGATGCGGAGCAGGAAGGGAGAATCAGAGGGCTTACCGATGAGAATGACATGATAGTTAAGTTGTCCCTTGTCCTCACCCTCGCCGTCCATCTTTGCCATCTGCTTCAACGAATCAAACATCGTCTGTACAATCTTATCATACGCCAGGTCCACGTTTTGTCGGATTTCGAGATTATCGGCATTGATTAGTTGGCTCTCCACCCGGCCTACGTAGACGGGGAAATACTTGATAAAGTGAACCACGCCATTGCGCTTTTTGCTCGTCAGCTTCGTTTGCTCGACAGACCGGATTTGCGTGCTCTGTTATTATACATCAGTTAGCCCGCATTACGTGAACGAAACTGCGGTACATACAACATGCCGATCGAACAGGGTCTTCAGCCGTGTGTGCTGCTTTTCCAAGAAATTCAGGACAAAAGCATTACCTCTCTCATCGGCATCGGACCGAAAACGCTCAAGACAAGCTAGGATGCCAATGATTTGTCTGTGAAGGCACTGAGCTACCAATACAAGATGGCATACGATCAAGTGCGCTCACATGTTGTCCTTCGCAAGGGCGGCATCGATCCACCCTTTGAGCTCCATAGGCAGAAAACCAAATATGAGATCTAATGCTCCCCGAACGAGTTTCATAGTCGACTGTGCCAAACCAGAAGACCGCGCTGCCTGCCGCCGGAAATAATTCTCCAAACCCATATAATCAGCGAACGTCAAAGCAGCGTCGTTGATCTGCAGGAAATCCGCGATGAATTCCTGCTCATGATACACCTGTGGTGCTATTCGTTCAAGAACATGTCCGAATGCCTGCAAAAAATCAGATTTCTTTGAAGTGACCAACACAATGGAAATGAGGTACCTCAGAGGCAGGCATTTCCCCTTCTACATGTTTTTCCTTTTCTTTCCGAGCCTCCAGAGGTGATCGTACGATAGTACCAGCACGCCGAAGACCGCCAGCTGCTCTTGAAGCACTAGTGATTGGTGACGTAGCAAAGGCTGCTCAGATTGTTCTATCAGAAAATGCCGGGTCTATGGCAAATAGCCGTGCTTACTTTGTTCGCTGTCATCTTCAGGAACCTTTTTGACCAGAACGCTGTAATAAGACAGCAATGCACCGATTTGCTGACTGTGCAGCTCGCTAGCGGCCGAGAAGTATGCCTACATAGAAGAAGTCCTGTGAGAATCCCTCAATAAGATTCAATGGCAGAACTCACAGCACATATCTTGGCGTAAATGCTCTCATCCATTTCTTTGAGGTAAAGAATTAGACCACTGTACCGCCCCAGGTAGCTCTCAAGATCTTGGTGATCTTTGAGAGATGGCCGTGCACGGCCACTCGGTTGATTCATCCCGTTCGTGTCACCAAGTAACATTGTGGACTTTGGGAACAAAGATTATCAATGAGGAAGATGACAAAATATCACAGAAAAGAACAGCTTACCTGGGCCGTGAACATGATGGACAAAAAGTCGTATATCCGCTTGCAGAATTGAGCATTGTGAGTGCGGTATTCATCCAGTCGTTCCATCGAAGCAGCCATATCTGGGCCGTGATAATGAATTTCAAAAGAGAACAGCTGTACTATGTAGCGCCTAAACTGACCTCGATCTCGGCCGGCTTGCAATGCTTTGTAAAGTTCTGTCGAAGCTTCTTCCAGTCGCTGAATGCTTTGTGACTTCTCCAGCGACTCCTGCGTAAGGGTGATGAGGGCTTCGCGATCGACGTGGACCGTTTGCTATAAAATGAATTGGTATCAATATCAAAGGCAAAATGGTAGATTCGTACGAGAAGCTGCTCTAGCTCGTTCAGCAATGCCCGTTGATTCTGAGTCTGCACTTGCAGACCCCGATTCTGTGATTGGATGAACAATATGTCGTCGTTGACAGCCTACAAGCAAAGATCAGCAATATGCAAGAAAACCCAGTGTGAACGAACGTACGTTTAGATGGATTTTATATGATGACACGAGACTATCCATGTTGTCAAGCTCTGCAACAGCGTCATCTAGGTACTTGAGCACCAGATTTACCCTATCATCAGACTCGATGAAGGAATGAATGTTTGCCTATTGCACAACGAGAGGTCAGTTTCCAGAGATGAAATAAGCAGTATCCGATCACCATACCTTCTCCAGCGCCATCAGCTCGTCTGATAGCCGTGCCTCGATCTGCGCAACTGCTCCTCTTGACCTCTTCCTTCCACGTACATCATCGCTGGCCCACTCATATCCTTCCAACATCTCTTCCACACTGGCCATGGTAGCTTGGGTGCTCTCCTCTTCACCCTCTGCTCCGTTGAGTTCCGCCTCGTCTGCTACCAAACGATCGAGAGTACCTTGATTTGCGGGGTCAAAGAATGATACACGGGCACTATGGTCTCTACGTGGCTGCGCCAGCTCTGGTGGTGCGGGAGCAGGACCACGAGAAGGAACATTGGTCCGGAAATGTACAGAAGAAGCGGAGGAAACAGGGCGCCTGGGCATCACGGACGGAGAAAGTGAGGAGTGTACAGAAGGGGTAAGAGACGTGGCCGAAGCAGGAACTTCCATTGAAGGTCGAGATATAGAGTGCTTTTGATTACTGTCCGTAGATAATCGTAAGGAAGATGGTATAGATGCGATGGAAGGACGTGAGGGCACTGGATTAGAGGGAAGGATGATGGAGGGGACCTGACTAGACGATGCAGATGCTCGCATGACGGATGTTGCATTAGAAGGACGACGGGACCGAGGTAAGCGCGGGGTCCCAGACTGCGATGAAGGCGTCGACGGCGGAGGTCGAACGGATGACGCAATAGATGGCGTGGAGTCAGGCGAAACAGGACGAGAGGGTACAGGAGAAGGTCTCCGACGTGGTCGTGACTGCAGCCGCGAACCTCCTGGAGACCGTGCTCCCGATGAACGTTCGTAATCACTGCGATCCTGAGGTGTCACCGGTCTTTGGCCTGTCGAAGGTCTTGAGCGTGATACTCCAGCTGGAGGGGTAGATGTTCGCGAATCATGAGCAAATTCCTGCCTTCCTGCTGCACAACTCGACTGAGTGCCCAGTAAATAGGTAGATAGCGAAGGTCATACATGGCAGCATATCTGGATTGGCTATCCCGACAAGTTGAAGAGGTGCTGAGCCGTTGGTAACAGAACGAAACAGTCGAATGAGGGCGATTAAAAACGCCGTTTGATCGTTGGCATTATCCGTTTGCCACTTGTAGGTTCTAGCTAGAGTTATATTAAAGACAGATGGCTGTTCGTTAAGGAAACGGGCGTCAACGTAATAATAGATATGAAAAGTGTTGTGACGCACGCTGACAACCTCGAGAGCGCGCAACTCCGGTAACCTCCATGTCTTTCCAACGGAGAAGGTTCCATTGGAGTTGACCTTAGACTTGTGTATGAACCCACTTCCATTGCTCGACTCTACAAACATGATATATCATGGTCCTCGGAGATCAAGACCGTAACACGTCACATACGGGCAAGCAAGATGTACCGGGGTTTCAGTCCTTCTGCCTCCGTCCCAGAGTCCTCCCAGATCTTGAGGTGTGAGACATAACTCTCTTCTGGACCACCGCTTGCATTTCGTCTTGAGAAAACAGACCGTATGATGCGCTGTCGAACTGATTCGTTGTCTGACATTTTTAATACGTGGAGGTGGGCAGGTCAGGGGGAAGAGAGACCAGCGACTGGGTCGACAATGCAGTGTGCAACGGGTGTGACAGCGTCGGCACCTCGATGGGTTTCGGCAAGCACGTGGTTGGTTTATTTGTCCTTGTTGTCCAAGAGCTTCGTTCCTAGTCCCGATCGATCTCATACGAGACCACTGCGCGATCGACGTCATCACCGGCAAACCAGAGCCCACGTAACACAACTAGTAGTACCACATGTATGTGCATGAGGAACTGAAGGTAGGATCCACAAAAGGGCTATCGAAACATACTGCCATCTGTAACAGAATCAGTAATAATCGTGCAGAGCGCTAATCATGAGCACCAGGAACAGGTAAACTGATGAGATAAACCATAGCAATCAGCGGAGATGTTTAAGTTCGGGTGGGATTGTGTAGTTGACGAGGAGGGAGGGAGGAGTTCGAACAAAATGTGCGTTTGTCGCGTAAAAAGGAGATTTCATATGAGGACAGCGAGAAGACCGTACAGGGGAAGGGAATGGGGAAAGGGGGCGGGGGAGGGGTATTGTCATAAAAGTGCAATTGCGTGTGTATGAATACAATGTCATCGGCGAAGGCGCACTGCCGGTGATGCCGGATATTAAGGTACAAATATTATAATGCTAAGTCGGCACCATGAACTCCAGGGTACATCACACAAGAACCAGGAACCACTCGTTCTCCTTTGATCCAGGGATGAGACCCCGGGCTTGCGTGCGCCCGCGCAAGAGATCCACCCTCCTTAACCCCTGGTCATGCGTGGCCTTCTGCTGCTGAGAGCCTGCTGCAATACAACGCGCCTGAAATGAGTGATACACCGCTGCCTGTACCTCAGGATCACTCTTTAGTCGGTCATACTCAGAGGCTTTGACGGACTGCCGAAGGTTGGCATAAAGCGCCTGCAACGCATCTTGGACAGTCACAATCTGGCTGTCTGATGAGATGGTGGACGCGGGGGTAGCGGTGATTGACCACGGAAAGCCATCGCAACGAATCACGAGCTCGTGCGTTGGAGGATATGAAGCGGGCGAGTCAAGTATCGCGGCTGACGTCACGGGATTCGTGCTGGATGGTCGCTGGGTGACATCATACACAAGATTGTTGGCGGCGAGAGCAGGATTAATAGACACATGTGCCGCTTCATGTGGAGGTACAACAGGCGGATGGATAGCGGAGGGCGTATACGGAGCGGGGGGTGACACATATACATGTGGTGGATAGAAACGCTGCACATGATCGGGCGCGTACGGGTAGGTATTGGGGTGTGATGGAGGTGTCGGTGGCCCGACAGAAGACAATGTGGACGTCGTGGACGTCGGCGAACGGACACTGTCCACGAAGTGGACGTGACGAGAGTTCAACATTGATGAGAGCAATGTTAATGAAGATGATGCGGTTCGAGGCCCAGAAAGCACAAGTAGTGGGTCAGTAGTTGGGGGGCACGATAGATAGGCACAAGCTGCAGGAGACTAAATACGATTCAGTGAGATACTGCACGAAAAGCTATAGAGCACGGCCATGATATTCGGAACCGCTCAAGCCATGCAGCCATGCAAGGCAAGGAGCCTAAAGACGGTAGTTAGAGGACACAAGTATTACGGCACCTACAGATTTCCAAACAACGCGGCCAGTCTGACTCGGAAATCGAAGCGATAGAAAATAGATGGGCATGTCCTTGGGATCCTTGACTCGATTTTACCTTTTCCGGCCGTCGAGGCACACCATTTAGCGGTCCGTGGCTCCCCGTCGATGGTATACTATGCACAGTCGATATCAATATTCCCAAAAATGTCCAGAAAAAAAATGCGTCGACGGAATGTGTCCACTGATTACACCTTTGAATTGCCATCGATAAACGAATCGCATTGCCTCTCGCATAAGCGCTCAACGCTCAATCTTGAGCAAGCTCCACCCGTTCGTAGTGATCCATATCTTTTCTTGTTCTACCCCATTTAAACCAACCAGCAATACCCTGTCCGCTAGCGGCCCGTCTGACCTCGCCGTTGCGCAAAACCTGATATTTCTTCCCCCTCCATTCGACCTCGTCCCCGAAAATGGCTAATAACCATATCGGCAGCGCCAGAATCTCCCGCACAGCCCATGCCGCAAGAAAGCCCCATCGTTTAGATGCAGGTAAGGGGTATCCTGCGAGAGAAGCGTATACGTCTAGATCGACCAGGATCCAAAGAACGAAGTGAATGGGGATGAACAGCCACACGGGGAACCGTATGAGATATCGCAAGCAAGATGACGCGATTGCGCACATCACGACAGACTCTGTGAACGGTTCGACCAACGTCGCGGCTAACGTCATATGTTTTCGGACGCGGATCCAACGAACGCGTCGCCAGATATAATCCGACAGAGACATGTTCCCAATCGTGTTCAAAGCAACGTCGCACGACAAGTCATGACGTAGGTCCAGCTCGTGCCATAAGGCGCCGGCGATCATGTTGTCCTCCGCAAGGAACCGACCAAAAGCAGCCAGCCCCCGTTCCCCAGGAAGCGCATCACTATCAGTCTCTGTATGTGGTTTCAGAGAGCCGTCCACCCGCTCAAGGTCCGAGCGACGATAAAGATTGGACTTTCCCATGACACAAGAATCAATAGCGACGGTATTGATGGCGATATACATTTTCGCGTGATTTGTATTGAGGAACGCTTCTTCTATGCGAGAGCCGAGAGTGAGTTGGTGAGCGAGTGCGAAAGGAACGTGGTGGACGAGCGCTATACGTCGACGTGGAGCTGGTGCGGAAGGAGGGGGGCCGTTCAATATGTCAACGGAACGCGCAAGAGTTCCTGGTGTAACGGTGACATTTGAATCTAGGACCCAGAGGATATCATGCACCGCTTCTCGGTACGACCGGATGAGATTGTTGACTTTCGGATTGACTCCAACAATCTCCTCTCCTGGATAGACCACGTCATCTCCTTTCTTGTCTCGACACAGCATGGTTCAAACGCACCTACTATAACTCTTGCATTGACATTTGGATATTTCTCCAGTAACTCATGAATAACTAGCAGTGCCTGGTCATTCTCATCTGCCATTGATAAGAGCAGTTCAAAGTTGGGATATTCTTGCGTAAAGGAAGATTCAAGATTTTCGTAAAGATTGGTATCCAAGCCTTTGATGGGTCGTAAAATGGAAACACCAGGCGCGGTGTCGGCAGCAGCGGATGACAGAGGAGATCGTGGGCGAATTCTATAACGTTTGCGACTGAAGACAAATTGAGAGACATAATTTGGAAGAAGCTGAGGTACACTTACGCAGCCCAACAACCCAGCAGCCCGATCGACCAGATGGTGCTGTACCAGACTAGACCAGCGGTAGAGAGGCATAGGAAAACGAGGCTCGTCTCCGATAGAGGGCTTTGGGCCATCTGTACGGTGGCCGCTGTCGAGGACAAAAAACTTGACTTCGTTGTTGTACGAGTACAGGATGATGTGAAATGTGGCTGAATTGTTGAAAGACGCGTCGGAGCGCGTCGGGCAAGGGCTGGTCGGGGCTGACTCTAGCGTTGCCTTGCGCAATGCGCAGGCGATGCGCTCATGGCCTCGGGACTTGCTTGGGACAACTTGAACACACAGTGTCTCAGTAAGGAGCTCGGTCCTCAATAAGTAACGAAATTGCCGAAGTACAAGGACACTCGGAAGTACAGTGCATGTCAAAGCTCTTGTAGTCCAAATACCTCTACCGTGTTCTTCCACGCCTTTTCTACTACCTTCTCAAAAGGTAGACCTTCATGCAATCTGTGAACCACCCAAGCCACACCCCCGATAGCGCTAGGTTCATTCCTACCCTTCACTGGCTTTCCGTAGACAAAATTTTCAGGCCTAGTCGATGGAGGAAAATATAATGAACGTAGAGAAGGGGGGAGGCTGTCAAGGAGTGGCTTGGAAGCCTGTGTAGATGTCATAGAACACCATGGAGCATCTAAGAGTTGAGCAGCGTCAGTACCTGGTATAGCAAAGTAGGTGATTAATTGGCGAACCTGTCTCCAGCATGATCTTGGCGGGGAGAATTGACTTGACCGCTGCAAGATTGGCTTCTGACTTGAGAGAACAACCGTTGACGCTGAGGCAATAGATCAGTGTTCCTCTAGAGCAGTCCAAAGAAGAAAACACAAACCCGACGTGGAAGCCCATATCCATCTACGTAGTTCCAAAGAAGGGATCAAGACGGAAGTCTAAGAAGCACAGAACAAGAGCCCTTACATATTCCTTGCATTCCTCAATAGAACCAGTGAAGCTATGCACGACACCGCCCTTGCCGCCAATTGCTCGACCGCCATCTTCTCCAAACCCTTCTTCTCGAAGGATCTGAACGAAATCGGCGTGGGCGGCACGCGAATGAAGGAACAGAGGCAGGTTGTACTTCTTGGCAAGACTTAGTTGGGAACCTGAAAGTCGTGATTAGACTGATGTCAAGAGACACACAGTGCAAAGCGGCAGCGCCTACGAAAATGCTTCCGTTGCACCTCGGGAGATGCAAAATGTGTGCGGTCATAGTCCAACCCACACTCTCCAACAGCAACCACTCTGCCATTGCCTGTTAGATTGACCTGTATCAGCGCGTCAAGACCTTCGAGATACGCATCCGGACCACCGCGGTATTTTTCAAATTCTGTCGAACGCGTCGGATGGCATCCGACGGTAGCATAGAGGCCTTGTTGTGTGTCAGGATCGAGATGTTTGGCGGGACAGTGGGCATTGTCTGAGACGTACCATGTTCCTTTGCCAATTCTAAGGCTTTCTTGGATTCGTGCAAACTGCCGCCAGTGATAATCATAGATTTTACGCCAGCTGCTCGTGATCGTTCGAGAACAGCACTGAGATCATCTGTTCAAGAATACTTAGTGGATTGTCTTCTCCGCGTAGAATCACAATCCATATACGCACCTTCATGCTTTCTCCGACCATGATGGTATCCTCGAAATACAGGATCTGTGAGGTTCACTAGTTTTTGATGTTCAGTTAGCCGACAAGTGTTCTCTAGAAGATATAATGACGAACCTCCAATATCTGTGACATCAATGGCAGGAAAACTTGGGAATGATGTCGGCTGCAGCGTGATAAACCATACCTATGAATCTGAAGTTTACTTGTACTGCTTCGGTAGGCTTAGATGCAACTACTGTTACAGGCATGACTGCTGCTTTTGACAGGCGACGAGAAGATGAGCGCACGATGTAGAGCGGGGTGATCAAAATTTTATACCGCAAATTGAAAATCATACATCCTCATTGGCTTGGTGACTATCATCAATGGTCATCAGAACTAGTTGGTCTCAAGTTGGTCTCAAGTACTCACAGAGCAGGATACGAACATAAGTTTTGATCCTGGGTGAATATGATATCAAGTCTCTAACTCCACTTATCAAAAGCATTTATCAAACGGAAATTCCCACCATAATACGTAAACGCTCTTGGGTGGTCAACCTAATTATTCTAAATATCTTCCTGAACCTCCTCTCATCCTCTAACGTTCAGTGAAGTCAAAATGCAGGCAGGAGGGCAGACACCAGTTTTTGTAATGAGTGAGTATCACCAAACGCTTTAAATGTGGTAAAGCTCAAGGCAAATCCTCCAGATACCGCTCCGGAGAGGCAGTCGGGGCGGAAAGCGCAGATCTCTAACATCACTGCTGCAAAGGTCATATTCATTTCTTGGAAATACGCACCGCCCTTCAGAGACTAATTTTTGATGTTCAGGCTGTTGCAGATGTTATTCGAACATGTCTGGGTCCAAAGGCTATGCTCAAGATGATCCTGGATCCTATGGGTGGTATTCTGTGCGCTAAGATGTTCTAATTGCGACTATATCATGCTTACCGCATTTTGAACAGTTTGACGAACGATGGCAATGCCATTCTTCGCGAAATTGATGTTGCACATCCTGCCGCAAAAAACATGATTGAGTTGAGTCGGACGCAAGATGAAGAGTGCGGCGATGGGACGACGAGCGTCATTGTTCTCGGTGCGTCACCCTTTTCTCATGATAAATTGACACCTGTTCGAGACTCATTAAAATATCCAGCTGGAGAGATTCTCGCACAATCCCTTTCTCAGCTGGAGCGCGACATTCACCCGGTGGTCATCATCTCCGCCTACAACAAAGCCCTGAAAACTGCTCTCGACATTGTGCAGAGCATTTCCATCCCCATTAACACCTCCGATGATGCGCAGATGCTCTCTCTCATCAAATCCTCGATCGGAACCAAGTTCGTCATCCGCTGGTCTGACCTCATGTGCCACCTCGCGCTGCAAGCCGTTCGCACTGTCGCAGCTGAAGAGAACGGCATCCGCACTATCGACATCAAGCGCTACGCGCGCGTCGAGAAGGTTCCTGGAGGGGAGATCGAGAACAGTCGGGTGTTGAATGGCGTCATGCTCAATAAGGACATCACGCATCCACAGATGCGCCGTCGGATACAGAACCCACGTATCGTGCTGCTCGACTGCCCGTTGGAGTACAAGAAGGGCGAGAGTCAGACCAACATCGAGATTTCGAAGGAAGCAGATTATGCGCGGATTAACCAGATTGAGGAGGAGCAGGTCAAGGGGATGGTGGATCGCATTATGGAATTTAAGCCCGATCTTGTCATAACCGAGAAGGGTATCTCAGGTATGAACAAGCGTCCACTACTTCATCTGTTGAGCCTGAACTGATACTCTCTCATAGATTACGCGCAGTATTTCCTCGCGAAGGCTAACATCTCGGCCCTCCGGCGGGTGCGCAAATCTGACAACAACCGTATTGCTCGTGCCGTGGGTGCAACCATTGTCAATCGCGTTGAGGACCTTCGTGAATCAGACATCGGCACAAAATGTGGCCTTTTCAACATTGAGAAGATGGGCGATGAGTACGTGGCATTTTTCACTCTCATCCTTAACCCTTTTATCTTATTCGTGAACATGTTTCGGAAAATAGGTACTTCACTTTCTTGACGGAGTGCACTACGCCGAAAGCGTGTACAATCCTCCTTCGCGGGCCTTCCAAAGACATCTTGAACGAGGTCGAACGTAATCTTGCGGACGCAATGTCCGTCGCCCGCAATGTCTTCTTCAACCCCACACTCGTTCCTGGCGGTGGTGCGACGGAGATGGCGGTGTCCGTGGGCTTGCACGCACAGGCGCGTAGCGTGTCCGGTGTCGAAGCTGGTCCGTTCCGAGCAGTGGCCGATGCGATGGAGGTTATCCCTCGCACACTGGTCCAGAACGGAGGTGGGAATGCGATTCGGGTGCTCACAGAGCTGAGGGTGAGTCGTGCTCCGCGTCTTTATCAATGGTGTTTGTGTCTTATGCGAGTTGTGTGTGTAGGCGAAGCATGTAAACGGCGAGCATTCGTGGGGTATCAATGGCGATACAGGCAAGATCGCCGACATGAAGACGTATGGCCTATACGAGTCAGCGAGCGTCAAGGTATGTTGCTTGAATTTTCTCCTTAACGTCGTCATTCCTCAATTGTCATTTATCTGCAGATCCAAACATTCAAAACTGCTATTGAGGTTCGTATCGCATATTCTTGCATTTATAGCTTTTAATCTAAATCCCTTCCTTAGGCGGCTCGTGTTCTCCTTCGCGTCGACGATGTCGTGCAGGCAACACGGAAGGAGCGGCAGCAGGAGGGAGGAGGGGCGCCTCCAGAGGAGATGATGGAGGGCTAGACGATATAACAAAAATGATGCCTCCGGGAGTGTACTTTGAATGACAGCACCACAGGACTCTTTGTGCGCGATTGCTGTTCTAAAGTCTAACCTTGTAGAGTAGAAAGATGATTTTTTCCAATGCCGAGATGTTGTCGAGATAGCAAAACTAGACATATAGAGTGACGTCACGCGGGGTAAATGGCAATGTTGCCCTGTGTCGTTAGTTAGTAGTCTCCCCAAGCGGCAGAGCGGCGTGCGGGCGTGCCTCAGGATCCTCCTGCCTGACCTGTGTCGCACACATTTCATATTTACGCAGGCTTACAGCCTGCAGGCCAGACTTGACTGTATATCCGGAGGAAGGCCGTGATTGTCGAGAGGACTTGAAGAGCAAGGCGGCCGGATCAAGTCAGCTGCCGGCGGCGCTTTCAGACGCTTTCTTGCTTTTCCCGAGGGTCGGGGACATTCATAAGTGCACTAAGCGTGCAATCCACGTACTTGACAAAGGTCTACCGGTACCACCTTCCCAGTAAGTGAAGATGCTTGCAATATTGTCTTCCGAGAGTATCGAGTGATTCTGACACTCATCTACAGCTGAGAACTTGCTCTATATAATTGATCATGGAACGCGTCAAACAATTGGCTTCTCACTTTGTTGGGTCTTCTGCAGGAGGACTGGCTGCTCTGGAGCGCAAGAGCCCAGATGATATTGTCATCACGATGGCCATCCGCTCCCCGCTTTGCAAGGCGAGGTCTGGCGGGTTCAAGGATACGAGGTAAGTTCAATTGAGGACGTTGCCTCGTATGTGCCGGTGGTTGACGAGTTGGCGGGCATGCAGGAGCGACGAACTCCTGACCGAGATGTTCAAAGTAAGTTCATCTCAGTGTCATCATTCGCGGAATTCTTCTCATGAGGTTTCGCTGAGTAGCAAGCCATCGCGCACTCCAAGATTGATCCTTCGATCATTGGGGACATAAACGTTGGCACGGTGCTCCCGCGCGCACCAATGTATGAAGCCCGTGCTGCTGCTCTCGCCGCAGGCATCCCACACTCTGTTCCCATACAGACCGTCAACCGGTTCTGCTCCTCCGGCCTCATGGCCGTGACAAGCATCGCGAATCAGATCCGTGCGGGCCAGATCAGCGTTGGGCTTGCCATCGGCGTGGAGAGTATGTCTGCGAAGTGCGTCGTTTTCTGTTCTCGCGTAGCACGTTCCGACATAATTCTGACTTGGTGGTATAGCCCGGACCAAGGACCTGATCCTGCGAGCGAAGAGATCTCGTGCCACCCGACTGCGTCAGACTCGTTGCAGCCTATGGGCTGGACCAGCGAGAACGTCGCGGGCGACTTTAATATCTCGCGCGAGGACATGGACGAGTTCGCTGCGATCTCGTTCCAGCGCGCCGAACGCGCCGACAAGGCTGGCTTTTTCAAGGATGAGATTGTGTCGTTCACGGTGTTCAAGAAGGACCCGAAGACGGACGAGCGCACGAAGGTCGTCATCAGCAAGGACGACGGGATCAGGTCGGGGACGAAGAAGGAGACTTTGGGCAAGATTCGGGCGGCGTTCCCGCAGTGGCCTCCCGCACAGACGACAGGAGGGAATGCCAGCCAGATTACGGACGGTGCTGCTGCTGTTTTGTTGATGACGAGGAAAAAGGCGGAGGAGCTAGGTCAGCCAATTTTGGCCAAGTATATAACGACGTCTGTCGCTGGTAGGTGCGTCTTGGCTGTTCGTCAGTTCATGGCGCTAATTGTTGGTTCTGAAGGACTCGCACCCCGTGTCATGGGGATGGGACCTTCTTACGCTATCCCAATGGTGTTGGAGGCCACTGGACTGACTAAAGAGGATGTTGATATCTTCGAGGTAAGGATCGTTAGGAATCTCATCCACTCGGAGCGCTCATTAAATGGCTCGCGCGCAGATCAACGAAGCGTTTGCGTCCATGTTAGTCTACTGTGTGCGCAAACTTGATCTCGACCACGAGAAGGTCAATGTCAACGGCGGCGCGATTGCTCTCGGACACCCGCTAGATAAGTTCCCAGGTCATTCATAAAGTGTATGAATCTATGTCCTGATGCTTCGACTGGCTGTTTTACGCTGCACAGGTGCCAGGCAGATTGCTACTGGTCTGAACGAGCTGAAGCGCAGAAATGGAAAGGTAAAAATGGTCCCTTGAATGGACGTTGCCTGGACTGATTGATTATTTGCAGGTGTTGGTGACGTCGATGTGCATTGGGACAGGGATGGGTGCAGCGGCTGTATTTGTTCGGGAGTGAATGTTTTATTTTTGTAGGCTGTATGGAACAAGCTGGAAATATGTTAGCTGTAGACACGGTGAGAAAATGAGCTGATGCATGTGGCAGGAGTCTAAAAATAGAAGCGGATATAAACCGAGGGTGTTGTCGGGGACAGGCCACGACTGACCGTTCCCGTCTCCATCACCCTTCCTCCTCCCATTATTTTAGGCCCCGCCTTCCGCCCACTGCTTGTCCCTCTTTTATACCTGTTCCTACGCCCTCTCTTATTTCTTCTTCGCGGCCTGCAGCGCCATGGCCAGTTACAATTCCATCAACAACAATCCACAGCATGGCCAATCCCCGTATGGTTCAGGCGATCCATACTATCACGAATCTACTGGCTACATCTCACCTCCCCAGCCCAAGAAACGTATTAGCAACTGGGTGAAGATTGGTGTCCCCGTTCTCGTTCTCGTCATCATCGGTGCCGTCCTGGGTGGTGTTCTGGGCTCGCGCTCATCCAACAACAAAAGCAGTAGCAGCAGCAGTGGCGGTTCGAGTGCGCCGCAAGTGACGGGCGAGGCCGCCGCCAGTGCTGCCGCCAGCGCTAAGAATGCGATTGGCCGCTTCGCTACATCCACCAACAGCGAATTCATGATGCCCGTATACCCCTCCACCGTGAGTCGTCTCTCGTCAAGACCTCTTTCTCTTGGCCTACAATCTCTTTGCCTTTACTTAGACCGACAGCGCCGCTTTCACCAGCCCCACCTTCAACCCTTCAAGTAATGCTGCTTTTGCTTGGCCCAGCGACTCTTTCAAACCCTCCAACCCCAGCCCCACCTCGGTTCGCCCAGATCGTCCCCGTCTCATCGCACCCGCGTACAAGTGGCAGGCGCTCCCCAACCTCATTAGCAACGACCCTTATCTCAAAGGATGGAATGACACTATCTTTGGCAATGCTACCGCGTACGCTGCTCTTCCCCCTGTCGTATACCACATGGATGGCGGCAGCGGTATTTTGGACAACGCTCGCGAGATCAAGATGAGAATCAAGGCTTTTTCGTACGCTTATCGCATGACCAACAACACGGATTGGGTCAACCGTGCATGGACGGAGATTCAAGTATGTCTCTCGTATTTTCTCCTCATCCTCGTGCTGAATACCATGACAGAATGCTGCTGGTAACGGCACGACAAGTTTCGGTCCCGATGTTGACAAGTGGAACTCTGCTCACTTCCTCGATACTGCTGAGTTTACCGCCGCTTTCGCCATTGCCTACGACTGGCTCAATGACCAGTGGTCCGATACACAGAAGAGTCAGATGATCTTCACCATGAACAAGTACGGTTTGAGCTTCGGTGTCTCCGCATACGAGGGCGATCCCGGCTACATCGGTTGGTGGAACAACAACACAGAGGGTAACTGGAACTGTGTTTGCAACAGCGGTCTCACCTTGGGTGCCCTTGCTATCCTCGGCGACGACACCACCGGCAATGCGGAGAAGCTCCTCGGTTATACCATCCCAAATGCCAAGGCGAACTGTGATCTTGCTATCTCTACCGACGGTACCTGGGCCGAGACTGCCAACTACTGGTATTTCGGTACTACGGGCCACGCCGAGATGACCTCTGCACTCATCACCGCTACCGGTTCAGATTACGGTCTCCTTTCCACCAATTCCAACTTTTACAAGACTGGCATCTTCCACATGTATGTCACCGGCGCAACCTCGCTTTTCAACTACGGTGACCACGGTCCCAACAAGTTCTCTACCACGGCCAACTCTATGATTTTCTATGCCTCTCAGTACAACCAGCCGCAGTTTACTTTGTTCCAACGAGACCAGCACGATGCTCCCGAGCCATGGAGCATGTTCTGGTATGACCCCACCGTCTCCGGTGCCTTCTGGGATGGTACTGCTCTGGACCAGTTCTTCGATGACGGTTTGGACCAATGGGCGTCGATGCGGAGCAGCTGGACTGACAACGACGCGATGTACGTTGCGGCGAAGGCCGGAAAGTTGCAAGGTCACCAGACGCACAATGATTTGGACTGCGGCGATTTTGTCATTGACGCTTTGGGCACGCGGTGGGCCGGAGAGCTGGGTTCGGGTGATTATCTGTCGACCGGCTACTTCAGCAACGACAATCAGGATAGCCAGCGGTGGTTGTACTATCGCAAGCGTACCGAGGGCCAGAACACCATCTTGGTGGACCAAGCGAACCAGGACGTGTCTGCGGCGCCAACAGTCAAGCACGATACCTCTGGCACCACCCAGGGATCCAGCACGGTGTTTAATGTGCCCAGCGACTCGACTGCTTACTGGACTGCGAACTTGACCAGCGCTTATTTCAACGTGTAAGTATTCTCCGCGTCGTCTCGTTCTTAGCGCCGTAGCTGATTTGGGCTGGTCCCTTGGTTTTCTAGGACTTCGCTCGAGCGCGGCGTCCGCTTTATCAACGGCCGCAAGCAGGTTCTCGTCCAAGACGACATCAACTCGCAGGGAACGGTCATGTGGAGAATGCACACAAACGCGACGGTCAGCGTCGATTCGAGCGGGACGTCCGCGACGTTGACGCTGGACGGTCAGACTCTGAAGATGGAGATCCTGAACGCGCCGTCGGGTGCATCGTTCACGACAGGCCCAGCCGTGCGGTTCTCCGGCGATCCCGCGTTGCCTTCGGGCCAGAGCGACCAGCCGAACCCAGGAGTGACGGTGGTGATGATCAGTCTGCCTGCTGGGTCGTACAACCTGCAAGTGCTGTTCAACCCACAGTGGTCGGGTATGCAGGCGAGCGACTTCAAGATGCCACCGTTTGTGGCGATTGACAATTGGTCTCTGACGAGCCACAATTGAGCAGACAGCGTCGGGTACCGATACAGTCATGGCGGAGTCATTGGATTTTCTTTCCTATTTTCCTGTTACCTTACTACCACCCCATTTCTGCGTTCCGATCGATTTGGACGATTGTTTCTGTTTCTGTTGGTTGGATACCTTTATCGAGTTGGATGGTTGGACTGAATAGCAGTGTAGCTACCATCGACAAAAAAACTCGTATACGATCGACCATGAGGTCAAGCAACATTTTGATGAGAAACAGGCCGAACTGTCAAATGAAAAACAACTGGTGGGTGTGATGGAAACGAGGGATGGTCGAGGAGTGACCGGGGGGCTGTGGTTACCGGTTGACTTGGTCCCAGATTGTGAAAGACGTCCAAGCTCTTTTCTTCCTCCCCGCCTTGGCTCTAATCAGCGGTTCCACTCGGCTTGTCCGTTCGTCGTCAGCTTTCAGTGAGCTTTTCTCTTCTTTCTTTCCCTTGACCCTCTCGAGCTCAATCCTAGATTTTCTTCGCTATTTTGTATTCGCTATTTGTTTGCCTTTTCGCTTTCACCTGGCTGGTCCTGGTCTTTGTTCGTTTTCAAAGCAGTCGTGACAAACATTTCGTCAACCTTCATACCCGCGTCGTCGAACAGTTCACAACCAGTCCGAGGCCTCCCCCCTCCGACCCGACAGAGTTTTGGCCCTTCCTTCCCGAACACCCCGTCTACTATCATAGCCCACAATGTTTATCACTAAACCCAGCAAACTTGCACTCACGCTCATTTTATATGTCGCCGTCGTCCTCACCTTAGCAGCCTCTACTACGGAAGCCAAGGGCTTCACGGCCGTTCCCCGCCGTGCTCATGTCGGTCTCAACCGCATGGTCAGGAAACGCGCGGACCCGCTGGCTAGTATCATCAGCAGCGGGGTCGAACAGGCCGTCGCGGGTGCAGCAGCCGACCCCCCTACCGGCTCGTCGTCCGCTGCGGTTTCCACATCCGCCAGCTCTAGCGCGGCAGCATCTAGCTCCGCCGTTGTATCCTCCGCGTCGTCTTCATCTGCTGCTGCTTCAGTTTCATCCACCTCTAGCACCGCCTCGTCCAGCGCTGCCTCATCTTCTGCTTCCAGTTCCGTGAGTGCCAGCTGTCTGTCTAATCATGATGCCCCTGGATCATACTGACAATGCCATCGGTCAACGTAGGCCACCTCATCTACCAGCGATCTCGTCAGTAGCGTGACCAGCAGCGTGACGACTTCCTCGACAACGTCCTCGACAGCCTCCTCGACAACGTCCTCTTCGACGGCTTCTGCCACCTCGTCGAGCGCCACTCCAACGACGACCCCGCAACAACAGACCACTCAAGCCGCCCAGGCCTCGCAGGCTGTGAGCCAACAGCCTGCTTCTTCATCCGTCCGCATTATCGTCACCCAGTCTGGCGGCGGCGTTGTCACGCTCTTTAGCAACGCCCCGGCAGCGTCCTCGACCGCGAGCTCGGATACCACCAGTAAATCCGGCAGCACCTCCGTCTCGCACACCGCGCTCATCGTGATCATCGTCCTGGCCTCCAGCATTGGCGGTATCGCCATCATCTGGACGGTCATCCGCAAGTGGAAGTTCCGCCCGTCGTCCCAGTTCGAGGACCGCATGCAGCCGATCGACTGGCAGCCCGCCGAACACGAGAGCGGCTTGCCCACGCACCACCGCATGTCGTCCAACGCGTCGTCTTTCCATTCGGCCGGGCACGAAGGCGGCGGGGCTGCAGGTGTGGGCGCCGGGTACGGCGCGACGTCGGAGATGGGACACGCAGCGGCGCTCAACCCGATCCCCGACCATGACTTCACCGCCGGGCCCACGACCCTTGCGCCTGTCGGTGGATATGCGGACCTTGCGCGTGGACCGAGCCCCCAGCCCACGATGCAGGAGCTCGGTCGTGGACCTAGCCTTAACAGGGGATACGATCAATACGGCGTGCCTCTACACCACCAGGCTGGGGGGTACGATTACGGGAGGAGTGCAGGGTACTGAGCGCGTTAGAAGCTAGGTGTAGAGCTACGTATTCGGTTACTTACTCTGGTATGCATCCTCAGTCTTTCCACCTCCCCCTCCCTCCCTCTCCCACTTCCCGTTCCGCCCCTCCCGTTCCGCCCTCTCGCTTCTCATTCGGTCGGACAGAGTTGTTGATGTACGCGAATTTCATTCCTTTTATTGCCCGTCGGCCTGTGATGCCTTCGCACCCCCATTTTCATTTGATGCCCTGTTTTCCTCCCACGACGCGCGTGCTTTGCTTTGCTTTCCCCCCGTACCCCGATCTGCCGTAGATGTTGTCGACGAAGACGAAGACGTTACCCCTCACACATTCAAGTGTCGTTTTTTTTTCCTTCCGCGGTCGCTGGGCTGCCGCTACTGATATTAATTCAAACACCACAGCGTGGTGATTCATCTAGTGCAGTACGGTACCGCGCTCGGTCCGCGCGCGTTGTCGCTTGAGTATTCTGATTTTCTTTGCGTCTTCGTTTCATCCTGTGGACTGTGATGCTGTGCACCCACGACAGAACTGTCCCGCTTGTCCTCATTTTCTTCGAGTCGCTGGACGTTCTTCCGTTTTTTTTTTGGTTTTTTTTTTACCCTTCCCTCTTTCCCCAATGCCTCACGCGTTTCGATCGCACGTATATATGCTCTAGGACATGCCTTGTCCGTGCTAGTATACCCCCCAAGTTTATCGAGTAGCTTATCGTTCTCATGTTTATGTGTATCCCTTTCCCCCCGTCTTCTCCCTCTGTTTTTTGCCTCCGTCCTCTGACCATCTTTTTTTTCTTAATCATTGTTGATCTGCGTGATTTCGTTTCCTCTTATTCATTTTTCTTCTTGCACGATGGACGAATGTTCAGCGGACGTCAATTCATGTCTCCATAGGCGGTTCTAGCGACTATAGCCACAAGTCTGAATGAGACGTTCTTTTTTTACATTCGACCCGTGCATTTTTGTTCGTTTGCTGAGGGTGCTCTAATTATACACCCCGAGCATGAAACAAAAGAAAATGAGAACCATGCCTCTAAAAATACAGCACATCTTGCGGTTTGTACAGGACAGTATAGTGTTTATTCAACTCGGAGAATCACGCGTGCCGCACGCCGCTCCACGCGACATACGCGACGGCCGCGAGCGGGACGAGTGACAGCGCATACACCCACCCCCACTTCCACCGCGGCCTATCACCGCTCTTTGCGCCGCCCGCACGCTCAGCACGGGCATCGGGGAATACAGGCCGCTCCGCGATGTTCGTACGCGCGAGCAGGGACTCAAGACCGGTCGCCTCGTCCGTCGGCGGGCGCACGTCCCTGCGCCATAGCCCGGTGGGTGGGGACGTCGGTGACCAGTCCATCGCGTCTGGGTCGCGGGTTTCGTCGTCGTCGTCGTCGTACTCGCCGTTAGGGATGGCGGATGTTGGAGTGGAAGGGATAGC